>BSYO01000015.1:5216697-5527163 GCA_033239525.1 Nepenthes gracilis | reverse complement strand
GCAGAGGTATGTTACCCTGTATTTCCCTTTTGATTTCCTTCACCGTGATTTTTCTTTGTTTTCTCCCTTTTTTTGTATTTCTTCGTTTCCCACTTGCAGATACTGTTCATTAAGGCTACTGTCCATCCTCGTTTGATTACTTTGAGTTGATTTTTTGTGCCTAGTTGGCGTTGAGAAATATATTTTACTTAAGGAAAATCCTCTGGGAAAAAAACCACAGAGACTAAATACAATGAATAACAATGAGTGAGATTATCTTTCTCACGATTTCTCTCTCACGTACGCAAGCTATACTCACTTGGCAAACTGACAATATTTCTGTCCTTTTTTTTATCCTTTTTTTCTGGACGTACCGCTTCATCTAATCTCTATAGTATAGATAACACCGCAACTGCTTCAAAGTCCGAAGCAACATTGAGCTTCCAATGCTTCAAGTTTTAATGAGTTTGCAATGAGAAATGGTAGATGCAACTGTCCAATCAAACTCCATTGAACGTTTCCAATGAACTTGTAACTCACACCCACAGTTTCCAAGTTTTAAGACCTGCATCCATAATTTCTAAATCTTGAGACTTATCCACCATTTCTAAGTATTAAAACTTGTATCCATAATTTTCGAATTTTAAGACTTGCACCTATAATTTACGAGCATCCACTTCCAAGCACGAGGAGATATACATTGTGCCTCCTGCCTTTCAATGTCAAAATCATTTGCCATAGTTCAAGGTGCATTTCTTAAGGGAGCTGGGCCTTTTAAATTGTATCATATTATATTCAAGTGCCACCCAATCATCGTGCCAAATCCCATTAGTTCAAAGGAACATCACCTTGTCATCATGCAAACATCAATCATTCAATTATTAAGAAAATTTTTTTCTCCAATATATCTGATACTGAAATGTATATCTGATACATACCAATACCAATACAAATACTAATATTTTGATTCATGGAACTCACCCTTGTTCACGTCGGTTTTAATGGCAAGCTGGAACAGAGGAGAGAAGCTTGCTTACAGCGCACTCATGACTCATCCCATCACCTGCCATTGGCAAAATAGCATGTACCCTTATCTTATAATACCAAGCGTTAAGTGCTGTGTAAATTCTTATAAGCCACTCATTGTTGCTTTCTGATCTGCATTGCATCTAGGCCTCTTAACCTGAAGCACATCTGGCCATATCATTTTTGTTTTATTCTCCGGGTAAAAAAGTACATTAGCTTTGTTACAATAGTAAGGTTAGTTCATTGTGCTTTGACCATGATTGAAAATATTAGCATTAGTTATGACTGTATCGGGTGATATGTATTTATATCCAATGTTAAATGAAATTTTTTTCATAGCTAAATCAAATGTGGGTTATATATTAAAAATTTGATAATATTTTTAAAAATCTATTTATCAATTTGAAAAGTTTTAGTCAATTTTATTAAAATTAGGCTCAAAATTCTTTTATGTCATTGAAAACCAAAATCTTCTAAACTATGCATGTTTTAGATCTATATAAAATATATAGCTTTATGATTCTAAGAAGATTTTTGATGTATATAAATTATGTGAGCAAAAGAAAGATATATTTAAGAGCAAAATGGAGTTAAAAAAAAGCCAATACATGTTGATCAATATATAGCTATACATCATCGATATATAGCTATCTCAGCATTCTAATACCAATACATATTAGCTTATATTCGCAATAATGCCATTATTTTCATCCCAAGCAGGGCAGTGGGGTTAAGATACGTGGAGACTCTTTTTTTGTAGGGCAGAAATCAATACGTCCCAAGCAGGCATCACCTTCATTCACGACATTCCACCTGCCCAAACTTCTGCTCATTGATTCAAAGGAATTCTGTCTGAATGAAGGCTTACCCGCAACGTGCAACAAGCCTTTTTACCCCTCAACCGGCTACTTCTTCCCAAACCTCTCTAAGCTTACTTGTACTTGTTTATTCGTTAACGTCAGCTGAAGCTCCAAATGATGATGCTCCAAATAATGATGTCTAAAGTTTAGAACTTCAAATCCTCCCGAAATCGGCAGCTAAGTACACCACCCCATCGTTATATCATCCCCATTTGGGCTACTATTTCTTTCAAATTACTAATCCTTTCGAAAGAAAGACTACAGTTGAACTCTCCTTTAGCTCCTACCTAACAAATATAAGAACAATTAGTCATCAAGATCTAACGGCCTGATGTGCAGCTACTCTATGTCTCTTTTCTTAACTGGTAAAATATCTTATATGGTTTCAAAGTAATAGAACTATGGAAAAAAGGTGAATGTTTTCTGTGGCAAATAAGTGCAGACCCCAATCCCCACTTGTCCACTTATGTGATATAGCTTATTTGGTTATAAGATAATTCAGAAAAAAAAAAAAAAAACAAATTGATGAGAAAAAAATAAAAATACAAATATAAATATCTATTTCTTGTGTTTTGATGTTGTTGGAAAATTGCATAGAAAAGAAAACAAATTTTCAATAACAATATTTTATTTGTTGGTTGTCAATGAAAAATTAAAAAATACCATACGTTCTTAATATTATGATTTTTCACTTTTTATTCTTATCAATTTTCTTGTATGCCAAATGTAAGATTGTATTTTTCTTTTTAAATTTTTCTAAAATTAAATAGGGATTGAGGTGGGGCTCCCGTTGAAAATGAGGGGGAGCCCCTCCTATATAGAGATCCAATGCACTTATTTAATGTTATAAAATAATATAAAATAATTTTTTTAAATTTTTTTATTTAAATATTAAGTATTAAAATACTTATATTATAAAAGATAATTAAAATAATAATATTGATAGGTCAAATAGTATGATGAGCCGATCTAGTATCAGGCTCAATTGTCAGTGCACAAAGAGGAACAAGAGCCTAACGAGCCACGACTAAAGCCCCAGGAGAGAAAGCAATCTAGCCCGGCCCAATCAAGGCCTGGTAACAGTTGTAGTGACCAAGTTGAGACCCAGGAAATGATGAGCCAAGGGGACAAGCATCGAATGGCCCAGCCAGTAATGCAGACGAGCAAACCAATCAAGAAGCTACTCGACTAGGCAGTTGACAGTGCGGTGAGAATAAGCGCACGCAACGGCTATAGTATGCGTATACAGGCACCGCCTGTAACTGTCATTACAACAGTTTGACGATTGTGCTAAATGGACTGCTCACGGCCACATCACCGTTATAAGGCGATGACTGGCACGGTGGCCATAGCCGTCGCGAGGGCAGGTTGACTAATCCTAGCCAAACACCTGTCACAGATCTTGGCGCCAAAACCTTCTTTACAAAGTATTACAAATACTCCTTACTATTGTAAAAGAAATGGGAAGAGACGTTCGAACAAACAGAGGATCTACCGATCACTCCTTGATCAAAATACAAGAGTTAAAAGAGAATTGAGCTCTCTTTCCCTTTCACAGCTTTTTCTCTCCATCCCCAAAGTTGCTTGCCTTAGAGTGCATCCCTAGTGAGCCATGCCAGTCGAGTGCCTTTTTTCACCTCCAAGCCGCTCCCAATTGAGCGTATTACAGGTGCCCAGTCCTCTTTTCACATCCCCCTCATACGTGCATCTCTGTATTCTCTTCCATTCTCTTATCTTTCTATTTCATGAGAAAGATTTTTGATTTGAGTGTCAGAGGATAAATCGACGTATGAGTCCCACCAATCTTTTGACCTCTTGTTCATTGTTTGTGGTGCGTAGAATCCAAATTAATAAAAACCGTGATTGGACCTGCACCAATTTGACTCGCAGTGGAAGATCAAGTGATTTTTTAATCCGTACCACAATTCGGATCTTGGGACGCAATATTAGTGCTATCTATCGAAACTTGACTGAAAGACTAATCATCGCTCACCAACTAAACGTGTACGGCTAACGTCAATACTCCAACGCATACCTCAGCTAGAAACGTCATCTCCCTTGATGGCAACCCCCATGGATAGCCAATGAGGCATGCAGCTTACCCTCGATGTGCTTGTGGATGGGGGATACAGGCTCTTTTTGCTCCCACGTAACGTCCACGCCCTAAGGAGGGAGTCTGAGGAACGCATTGCCCACCGGATCCTATCTCATCAGCCTGTCGACCTTGGCATTGGGGAGGATCCAAGCAAAAGGGCCCGCTTCTAGTAGGATCAACCCGCTCCTAGAGCATTGGGCCAAAGCCCAAGGTAAGACGCATGCCGCTTCCATGGCGACCAATGGCCCCCAACCTGTGAAGAAGCCTCTTGCAGTGCCCGACCGCCACGAATTGGTTGTCACACAAACCCGCATCCCTTTTCGAACCATTCGAGGACGAGGACCCCCCTCGGCGTCTTAAGGGATGCTTCCTCCCCTTGGACGGAGGAAAGGGCAGAGAAGACGCGACAGTACGAGCTCGAGGGAGGTGTCGAAAGAGACTTCGTGAATCTGGAAAGCTTGCCATTCACAGTGGAAATTGGGCCTCAGACGCTCACCAACAAGCTCCAAACACCACCCATGGAGCCTTATAGTGGTAGTTCCGACCCGGTCGACCACCTGGACCATTATCGAGCCCTACTAGGCTCCTAGTGCCTAAACGAAGCCGCCATGTGCCTGTGCTTCCCCATGACCCTTAAAGGGGATGCTCAGGTTTGATTCTATCATCTCCGGCCAGACTCAATCTGGACATTTCAGGAGCTCGCCGATGGTTTTTTGTCACAATTCACCACCAACTAGAAGAAGAGGAAGGGAGATCGTGCTTGGAACTTGGGATCCCAGTGGCGACAGAGGAAGGCACCAAAACCCCGTAGGGGACTCAGAATCTTGAGCCCGAGCCCCTTGAATGACTCCCAGGCCAACATTCTCATGAGGATCCGGGATGAGAAGTTTTTGAAGTAGCCAAAGCCCGTTAAGGACCCGAAGGCGGGAGACTCGTCGAAGTATTGCCACTACCATCGGTCATCGAGCCACAATACCAAATACTACTGAACGCTGTGAAAGGAGATCGAGAGTCTAATCAAGAAGAGGTACCTCGTTGAGTTTCTGCGAAGCCCAGGGCATGCGCCCGACGGAGTAGGGAAAATGCGGAACAAGGGGACGCTAGGAGTTCTTGAGCTAGCGAGTCCCCCCGCACTATGGCCTCATCCCAGCAAGGGTTATGTGGCCTAGCCTCATGATCGAAAATCTCCATCCACTCAACTACCCCTGGCACCTGAGATGGCTAAGGGAAGCTTGAGGCGCAGCCGAGATACAGGCAGCAAACTATCAACGGTAGGCCTCGCAGTGTCACTACCCATGAGCGGCACCCTAACGATCCAAGTTGGGTGACCTTGTCCCGTGGGTAGAAGAGACAATCGGCGAAACCGCCAACGGGAATAAGTCACCCCCTCAAGTTGGGAAGGGCTATCTTTCGTCTTAGCAATCCTCTAAAATGGTGCGTAATGACTACGCGCCTGGGGTGATAAACTGGTCCCTAAGGTGCCAATTGCCACCCACCTTTGGAGGCACCACCCGCTACCGCGTGCCAAACCCTAATATGCCTAACAAATATCATTGGGCATACTTGTAATATGTGTCACGATTGAATTAATAAAATAATTGCTATATATATTATATGCTTATTTGCATGAATACTTGCATGACATTATATAAAATTAAATGACCTAGGCTGCCCCTAAGTCGGGCGAGTTGCGGCTCACTCGTAAACCGACCTATGAACGGTCAAAGAAACTCAGTCCCGTCTACCAAGCGACCTGATGTGGTCGAATTTGAAGCTTGACTCCAGCAACCAAGCGGCCTAAGTGCAGTCAAATTTCACGGCCCAGGGTTCTCGCAAACCAGGCATTGGACCCACCATCAGGTAGCTATTAAAACCTTAGGAGGCTTCTTCAAGCATGCGTGTGGCAACTCTCATTTGAAGGGATGAGCACCATCTGCCAATTGTGGTTGGCGGACTTGGCTCAGATGCATGTAGGTTATGACGTCCTCCAGATAGGATAGAGCGCCAACATGGTAACATGCAGGTAACAACCTAATACTCCGTCAAAGCCCGGTGGCTCCGGCCTAAAATCTTCGTTACCTTGAGCGAGGCTCACCCATGATCGTATCGCGATGTTCCCCAGGGAGAACGAGCATAGTTGGTCCAAGACGCCCAAGAGAAAAATGGAGGCAAAGATTGCCCCAAGAACAGTAGTACTAGAGAAAATGCTCACACTGGCCTACCTGCTCTATTGCAAAACGAAAACATGTAGAGTGGGCTGCCCGTTCAAGAAAGGTACAAAAGATACCTACTGATCCAATGGACTACCCTTCGATCGGGGGATCCCCGCGAGGCGAGATGATAGTTCATGGGGATGCTAGTGGAATCTTTCGGCTCCGACTTCCATTTGGCGCTAACATTTATCAGATGGAAAATAGCAGCTGAAAAGCCCGGTGTTATCAGTTGGATTGCCTGCCAATAGAAATGGACCCCTTCCCTATGCCGCCAGCCTTGGGGGGATTAGGGCTAGGTGCTCTCCTGCCCTCCATGGCTTCTTCAGTCCTATCCAGCACCAAGACCCCAACTCCTCACGGCACAGAAGGGGAGACGCCCTTAGGACCTCCGCAGCTTCAATGGTTTCTCCACCTCTAAAGCCTCTGATCCCAGAGGCTTGGAGTGAGGTTCTATGGCGGCCCTGTCGGCATCCTCAGGCTCCTTTGCTGCCCGGTTCCCAGCAACTCTTGTGGCTTGGACGACGACGATTGAATGGCACGGAGACAATGTCAAGACCGATGACATACACCATGCTAGTCAAAATGAGCAATGGGAAAAAGAGCTCAGTACACAAGGAAAGCGCAACCATAATGACCAATATCGTCCGATTGTTTCATTAAAAGTCATGTCATACATTAATGGTATCCGGTGCTCTCAAAGAAAAACAATAATACAAAAGAGTTATGCACGCCTACAAGCTAGCTTGGAGCACCCACCCCGTGCCCCGAGGAGCGCAATCCTTCCGCTAGGAAGACAATGAGGTCCTCCCAGTGCTTGGCTCTAGCGTTCCTCAAATCAAGATAGCCAGTGGGGATATCTAGAGTAGCTAGAGAGACTATCCGCCTGTAGAAACGGATGCTCTCCTGAAATCGTCCCTTCAGCGGTGAAGCTACCTCCGGATAAAACCTAGACATTAGCTCCCTCTCTTGCTTGGCACTCATGCCCATCAAATTGGTGAGCCCCTGTCGACTCAACTCTCTCAGAACTTGTCCTCGAGCGAAGCAATTCGAGCTAGGCCCTGGGCATGGACATTAGAGAGCCCTTGTGCTCTAGCCTCGGACTCGGATAGAGCCTGGTCAAGACAGTTTTCCCACTTCTAACTTTGAAGTGCCTCGCCAACGGCAGCATTGACCCTCTGCTCCATCTCTCTTCTGCCGATGCGCTCTTGTAGAAGGCTGGGGACCTCTTGCTCCAAGAAGTGCACATCTTCCTCCAACTTGCGAAGCGCCCCTTGTCACGACCAAGAGAGGGAAAAGGAACAATCAAGCGAAAGAACCACTAGAAAGCATAACCGCGAAGGGTAAGAATTTGCAAAATCCTACCTCTTGGCTTGAGCGGCGAGAAGATCCTATAGACTTGAGGCCAAGAGGCTCCCTCAAAACTTTCTGACGCTCTAGAGCGTGAGCACCCGGGCAGAGCTCAGCGCCACTTGTAATGGTGCTCTTTGAGATGGCTACTCCCATCTCTCCTATCGTTCGTTCGTTGTCGCTACTCCCCTCTGTCAAAGACGCAGAGGCAGAAAGGGGCAGCACCTCCGATGAGGAAGTGTTAGAATGGGGATGCCAGCAACATCGAGATGAGCCATCTAAAAAAGCACTAGAAGGGTGGCAAAGTGAAGCATAGAAAGTGTTTGTTGAAAGTCACGCAAACTAGCCTAGAAAAGAGAATCGAAGGCATACGCAGAGCAAGAGAGGCGACGGAGAAAAGGATTGGCACAACGTTTATATAGCCAACTATCACGAAGTTGAAGGGTCGTGTCGTCATAATAATAATAACACGTGCTCTCACCTCAGCACGCCACAACGCATCCCTTTGCATGCGCCATTGTGGCAAACGTCACATCGCCTCTGCAATCAGTGCGCTTTGACACTCTGATTGATGCGACGGCTACACGACGCCGACATTGATTCTCAGGCACGTCACTCTCAACTCACAAACTGGCGGCAATCGACCGTGACGAGCTCGAGGTTGAGACAGCCGGCAATCTCCCCAACTAGTATTAGGTCGAGCGACCGCTTGCTAACTCACCATAAGACTAGACCGTCTGTTGGCCATTCTGTCGGGAAGCAACAATCTTTCGCGGGGTCACCCCTGGAGAATTGCATGACGACGGTACGCACCCTAGAAGGCCTACACACTGGGTCCGTCGGCTCCCTCCCCGACTAGATACTGTGTTCAACAGTGTAGGCGACCTGCTAGAAGAACAAGGCATCCGAGAGCCCACTCGTCACAATGTCGGGGATTGAAACTGCGGAGGGTGGAAGGCCAAAAGACTCCCACAATTCACAACATTCAAGAATATCATAATCGCGCAGCAAGGGAAGTCCCAGCATTCTTGGAGTCCGAAAGGCTAGCATGAAATCTCTAAGTCTCCAAAGAGACTACTCATCAGTAGAGGCGGATCAGGGCCACCCCATCTAAACGAAGCCTGGCCCTTAGTCTCCCTTTAGTGTTCAACGGGTCAATGAGCCGCCACCAATCCTTCTGAAGCTCGTCCTCAAGTGATGTGATCCAATCCATAGCCCAGGCATTAGCCTCTGAGAGCTCCTAAGATCTCATATCGAACTCAGACAATTTTCGTTCTAGGAAGTCAGCACGCTCTCGACTCTAAAGTGCCTCAGCCACAGCAACGTTAACCCAGTCCTCCATTTCCCCAAAGATAGAGCTCGCCCGAAGGATGTGACCAAGGTGCCCTTAGGCGTGCCATGTCTCGGAGGTGACTGGCCAACAATACCCGACTTGGCAGATTTGAGGCCAATCAGACTGACCGTTCCCTAACCAAGCATCAAAGCTGATCGTTGCGCGCCGGATCTGCACAGGACCGAATCTTGCCGGCGTCCCGAACTGTCAAGTCGATGGGTTCCAACAGCTCACAGTTACATGCAAGTATTCCAACTATCCAAATATCATGCAACAGAGTCAAAAGATACAAGGTAAAATGAGCAATACTCCAAAGATCCATTTATACTTATTTTACAAAGTATAAAGCTTACATCAATAGATGTACATGGCGAAAAAGGAAAACGAAACACATGGAACGACGACGTCGGCCTGGAAACCGGATCTGGGAAGATAGGCTCAGCGAAAATAGTTGCGGCTGAGGCTCCTGATAACCGTTCTCTACCTACCCATCGAAGTGTCCAAATTAGAGGTTAGGCACCGCTGGAGATGAATGGGAAGCCATTTCCGAACGAGGGGAGGGGCAAGATGCCACCGCCCTCGCGTGTAAGGCCTCCCACCAGGAGATCCTCCGATGAAATCTACCATAGCCTTAGAGGGTAAAATCCTACCCATAGCAGCATCAATGGTCCAACCCCGGCGGAACCTCAAAAGCACCTCCTCCAACAAGCACTGGAAGCGACCCTTTGGCGAAAGAACCCAAGGACCAAGCGCTCCTCCAAATCCGAGATGGCGGAAGTGGAGCGCTCATGCCTTGAAGTTCCTCCAGAGGCTTCGCCGTCGAGCGCCAGCATGGAGGAGGAACACAACAGTGACCTGACGACCGAACCACTCTCATCACGACAAGGGAATAGCCCAAGAAGGGACATGGAGGCAAGCTCCAATTACAGTCTCGAGCCTCCGAAGATTTCCACCAGTCTTGTCGCAACATGGACTTCGAACGACCTTTGAGTGCAGCTTCAGTCTCCTTAAGACTTCCACCATTCATTCGCCTTGGCAGCTCAAGACTCACTCCTTGCTCGATCGCTCGCATTATTTGGCTAATGGAAGAATGATCCATGGGATAGAGCATGAGAGGTCCCCCTATTCATAGCCAAGATAAAGGTTGACAGGCCATTGATGTAAAGGGCCTTGTTTGCAGCACCGTCAGCAAAGGATCAATGCCAGACCTCGGGGCAGCCCTGAAATCTTTTCAAACAAAGCTCAACGTGATGACACCCTGCATAGAATACAGCGAGATACACCAATCGGGAAAGCCTCGAAAGGAAATGTCTTGGGAAGAAGCACGCAAGTTGTCCCGCACGGAAAACACCCCATCATTATACATATCGAGAATTGGCGAAGCGTAGTCACTCGGCATGGAGGGCTAATGATAGGTTCAATAGTACGATGGGTCAGCTTAGTCCCGGACCTAACCATCAGTGCACAAAAAAGAACGATGACCCAACAAGTAACGACTAAAGCCCCAGGAAAGACATCGATCCAGCCCAGCCTAGTCAAGGCTTAGTAATGGCTGTAGCGACCAAGTTGAGGCCCAGAGAATGATGGGCCAAGGGAACAAGTATCGAATTGCCCGGTTAGCAATGCAAACGAGCAAACCAATCAAGAAGCTACCCGGCTAGGTAGCCAATGGTGTGGTTAGAACATGCGTATGCAGTGGTCATAGTACGTGTATGCAAGAGTTGCCTGCAGCCGTCGTTGCAGCAGTTTGACAAATGCAATGAGGGGACCACTCACGGTCACATTTCTGTCACAAGGCAACAACTGGCGCGGTGGCCATGGTCATTGCCAGAGCAGGTCGACTAATCCTAGCTAGACACTTGTCCTAGGTCTCGTGCCAAAGCCTTCTTTATGAAGTATTACAAATACTTCTCACTATCGCAAGAAAAAGGGGGAGAGACGTTCGAACAAACAAGAGATCTCCTGATCACTCATCAATCAAAATACAAGAGCTAAGAAGAACCGAGCTCTCTTTCCCTCTCACAGCTCTTTCTCTCCATCCCCCAAAGCTGCTTGCCTCATAGTGCATCTCTAATAAGCCACTCCAGCCGAGTATCTTTCTTCACCTCTATGCCACTTCTAATCGAGCGTATTATAGAAGCCCAATCCTCCTGTGCATTTTTGCATTATCTTAATCATCTCATCTTTTCATTTTCCTAAGAAAGATTTTTTATTTGAACGTTGGAGAATAAATCGTGGAGTAAGTCCTTAAATTCTCTAATATCTTATTCATTATTTGTGGTGCATAGAATTCAAAATAATAAAGATGAAAATCAGATCGGCTCCAATTCGACCCACAATGAAAAATTGAGTGACTTTCTAATCTGTCCCACAATTCAAATCTTGAGACGTGTCAAATATATTTTTAAAATTTTTTGAAAAAGTATAAAATAATGGGTCATTTGATGCTTGATCTAATAGCCTATTTTTTGCATAGGAAAGGCTTTTCTGTGCTCTGCGGGGAGCCCCCGAATTCATTGAATGGGCTCGAAGGAAAAATCTCCATAATAATGTGGAATAGTCTTGGAGGCATGAAGTCACCATCCGTAGGGATTTTGGAATTAATGCTGATCTACTCATTCTTCTCTCAGATTTCTCCGGAAATATACAGAAAAAAATAATTAGTGTTGGGGTTTGCTTTTTAATCATCTATAAAATATTATTCATGATATAACGTTTTATGTCCAAATTTACAAATAGATCCATATGAGAATAGATAGATGTATGAAAACTATATCATCCAAAAGGGTCCCCAAGATAACCCTAATACATTTTTGATGTAAAAACTTGACACTATTAAATAACGTGACTTCTAAATTATCCATCTATTTTGACACGTTCACATAATAATAGATAAATTATGCATGTCAGAATTTATCTAAAAGGTGTATAGGGTGTTGTCCTATAACATGATTCTCCCTGTATATATATAATGGTGTTAAAGGGAATGCTATTGGATTATACGGCGTTTAGTTTATCCATCTACATTAAAGGTTTATATAAGAATAGGTAAATAGATGGACATTATACCGCCTCCACACTCACACCACTC
The DNA here is from genome assembly GCA_033239525.1 of Nepenthes gracilis. Taxonomy (NCBI): domain Eukaryota; kingdom Viridiplantae; phylum Streptophyta; class Magnoliopsida; order Caryophyllales; family Nepenthaceae; genus Nepenthes; species Nepenthes gracilis. The sequence goes on along the minus strand of BSYO01000015.1, from coordinate 5,515,219 downwards.
ACGGCTGCCTGCAGCCTTCCCGGATGGAAGCGAGACTCGTTTTCTGACTCCATTGTTGTTTGATGTGCTGCTTGCAGGCTTTTGGCATCGACAGGAAAGAGCAAAAGGTCGTTCTTGGTTGAACGTGAAGTATTAATATTTGGGGATGATTGGAATAATAGGGTTTTTTAGATCAAAACAATGACTTATCTCTGCACCACACGGCACTAGGTGTTTAATTCGTTGTGTTGCTTCAATTTAAAGTCGCTATTACTTTGTTATGTTACAGCGAAACATGGGTGACACTCAGATGCATAATTGTAACAATTACCCCCAACCCCCACCAAAAAAATAATAATTGGAAGTTAATAAATTTCCCTCTTCTGGGAGGGTTCTTTAGTCGGAGTTAAAATTCTATAAGGCAGCGTGATATCCATTTATTCTTTGGGTCAATCTTTTAATTATAAGATGATATTTAACTGTTCATTTGCATCTAACCCCTTTCTGAGATGATAATAAGCTTTGGTGTCATTCATCATGCTCATTTTTTCACTTGTATTGAAAGCTGATCTTAGTTGAAAATATAAACACTACTTAAGATACTGGGTCTCGACCCAATGAAGAAATGATAGACTGTGTGCTCGATTTTCCATGGGTTAAAATTATCGAAGGAATGCAATTTATAGTAGACACATGCAGACTTTCTAAGTGATAAAATAAATTTGTAGGTTGGGATTGTCGGTGACTCATTTTTGGAGAAATCTTGTCGAGTTCCATGAGTATTAGGTGCTACTTGGTGTTGCCTATGGCTGCTTGTTTGGTTTCTTTAAATGCGGATTTTTCAATATTTTAAAATAGTTTAAAATTTAACTGTTAGATTATCCAAAATCAATGGGCTCCAATGCATTCATATATTTTGGGGAAAAATGTGACAAATATGAAATAAATAAATTAGTTTGGATTTAGTGTTACTAAGAATAAAAGAAATTAGCAGAGCAATAGTTTGAAGATATATTGTGCAAAACAACCGGCGACAAAAACCGTCAATCGAACGTGAAATTTGTTAGTATTGGCCGGCCGGTTTTCTGTCGGCTACGATACAGTCCATTAATCAAGAGGGCATGACATGAGCAGAATTGATAAGCTTAACCCTTCTCGTCGGAGAATCCAACGGTGCACAAGGCGAAGAAGACGGCGTTGGTGATGGCGACCGAGGCAAGGGAGATGAACTGGGAAGTGGGGATAGCGAAAACAGCGGCGATGGTGGTTTTGAAGGCGATGGTCTTAATACCGTTGGATAGAATCGATTAAACAGTTTTGATTCCAACGACGGCGGGGGTGAATTCAATGATTGTGATGACGACAATGAATCACATCCGTCTCGTGGCCGTTTTCTACTGTTGGTCCCTCTGTCTTCGCCGCTGGATCTATCCTCTCTGATCATATAGTTCTTGATCCGCTTCACATCTGACAATTTCACCGGTTTTACTATGAAATCCTCTGCGCCTTCTTCCAAACACCTGTTTATCGATCAAATTAAGAACTTGAATTAGTTAATTAATTGCATCATAACAAGGTAGGTTAAACTGATGGATCAACTCATAAATCGTTAATGCAAATCCTTGAATTTGACGCCAAATTGATCTTCCAATATAGACCTCAATTTCAGGTCAATTGTCAAAATAAAACTGTTCTTGATGCGCCAGATTTCAACAAGATTGAAAGACTGAGAGACCATAATCACCATTTATTTAGACTGTTTGTAAACAGTGAAAGCAAAAGAACGTATGAAAACCATTCGAATTTATCTATGGGAGTGAAAACAATGCGATATAAAAATTAACTTACAACTGGGGTAATTCGGGATGAAGGCATTACACATGCTGCACATACGCGCATCAGGATGAAGGCAACGCATGAGCACTGCACAGACTGGACATTCTAGAACAACTATGCTAATGCATCACACAGACGTCCATCAAGCATGGACATTCTAAATCGAATGCGTTCATGCATTGCACAGATGTGCATTAAACATGCACGTTATGGACAAAATGCGGTGATGTGTGGAACAGGCATGTGTTAGGCATGGAACACTGGATGCTGGTCTTCATATGGAGATCGTGTGTGCTAGTGGATGCTTGCAAGCCTTTTGTATCACCAGTTTTCTTAATATACAGATATTTTTAACAAAGATAATGGGCAACACTTCTCTGTGGAAGAATCAAAGCAGATTGCTTCATTGTAACACAACTTCATATCTGGTAAACAGCGAATCTGTTTCTCCCAAAGGTTCATCTTCGAAGAAATGCGAGAAAGTTCCTTTTTACATTCATTTTTTCTTATTTTACTTCCAATTTCGCAGAGAGAGACAGAGAGAGAGAGAGGAATACCGATCAATCCGGGACAGAACATTTTCCGATGACATGATCACTACAGGTATCTCTTTGAAAGCAGAGGATTCCTGGGCAACAAAGCAATTTCACTACGATGTATTGAATTTCGCATTTTTCATTCTTTTACCGCAGAGAGAGAGAGAGAGAGAGAGGGATGAACCTTGATCTTCTTCATCAGTTCATATCCGCTCATTCCAGGCATACAATAATCAGTTATAATCAGATCAACCTTCAAACTCTGCAAAAAAAAAAAAAAAACAGAACATCGACAGAGAATCAGTAAAAGAAACTTCAAAACAAGATTTCCGTCTTCAGATTGCAAAATCTAAGGCCTTAAGAACAGGATGAATAATCAAAAGATCTAAAGTCATCTTACTGACATCAACAACAGAGCTTTTCTCATCATCTAATCCCAGGAATTGCAAGGCTCTGCTTCCGCTATCCACCGCGGTCACTGCAATACCATCAACACTTCTCATTCAACATCCCCCAACCAAAACTACTTAAAACAGAGAAGTGTAAACAATCGGTACCTTTACAGCAAGATATCTTTAACAATCTCTCAATGACTATACGATCAACAAGGCTATCATCAACAGCCAAAACGTGAGCTTGTTGAGCATGGTCGGATTTCGAGAGATCGGAACTGTCAAACCCTTCCGTCCTCCGTCGCCTTGAAACCACACCGTTTCTCGCCATTTTCCAACCGAAATCTTTTCAAGATCAAGAATCGGACCAGCTTAATGAAACTGTGTGCATAGATGGAAAAAGAAAGCAAGGATGTGAGGCGTGTAGGGATGGCCGAGCTTTTATCCCACGGAAACGTCCACTTCAACCTGATCTGCCGGTCTCTTTCACACAATCCCTCTCTATCTGTAGGAAATCTGAGAAGATCTTGCAACTTTATAAAGCAATGCAGAGAGATTCGGAAATCCTCTTTTGTAAGATCTTCAAATCCAAACGGTACTGTCTCTCCGTACCTCTTCTCTCGAGTAGTCAAAATATCGTGAGATTTGGGTAAGAAATCCGAGATGTGATGGGTTGGACCGTGTCGATATCCGGACCTCCGTCAAGTCCGGAGCTTGGGGATTGACGAATTACAGCTTGAACGGTGGACTCCGGCGGTCATTTTGTTTACTGCTGTTACTGCCGGTGACATTCGACGTACGGCGGTCTTCTCCAAAGTCGTTTTACGAAGAATAAAATTGAGTTAAAATTATAAAATATATTTATAATATAATTATTTATACTAAGTTATAATTATTTTATTGTTATTTTTATATATAATTTTTTTATTTTTTATTTATTAAAATTTTGATATGTATATAAAAAAGCTTAAAATAAAATAAAATGATGTAAAGAGAAATAAATGTAATTATAGCAATATACTGAATGAATTAGGAAATCGTCTCATACGGAAGGCTATCAAAAATCAAATTCGGTTTTCATTACTCAGAATCTTGATATTATATATCACAACAAAGCAAATAATAGGTAAAAGGAATATGATTCTCACTTTTCGATATAACATCCAATACTCAAATTAGAAACTTTTCGTTTTCACTTTTCAATATAATATTCAATACTCAATTAGAAATATTTCTATTCATATAAGAAAGATACAAAGAAATGAATATGAGAATGCAAGTGAAAGGAGATTGAGTGTTTTTATTTGGAGGGATATACTCCTTAGAATACGTTCGGATGAAAGAGTAACTTTGGAGTGATGCACTTGTATATATGAAAGAATGTCTAACTTTGTAATCTGTATGGTTTTGTCCCCTTATTTTATGGGGGAGACACTGTATTTATAATGAGAGATGCTATTTAATTGACAGACTCCTAAATTAATGCATGAACATTACGCCTCTTCAGTGGTTAGGGACATTACTTATGCATGTAACTAACGCATTTATTTATGGCTGGATAATAAGGTTTCTGATCATTAGATTAGTGCGATAATCGCCTAAAACTGTCCATTGAATATCCATTATTGCTCTTTCACGGCTAGACGGTTTGGGTCATGTCTTCAACCAATTGTCGCACTCTTTGCTTTATGGGTTTGGAGGATTTCTACTGGGTCATCGTTATTTGGACATTTCTTCCTCTCATGTATTGAATTGGGGTCTGCTCAAATACTATCGTACCTATTACTAGCCTTCCATGCTGGGAGATTTAAATTTTAACTCTCAACATGTTCACAATGGGATACCAGCTGCACACTTTCCACCCTCCTTCCCCAAATATTCTATCAATTTGGTATCTTGTTTGGTAGGATTTGATTTTTTACCATCAATACTAAGATGCATTGCCTTCTCAAATTAAATACTCGTTGATCATCCCTCTCAACTATAAATGGCAAGGCTCTCAGTGCTATGACTACGGAAGCGCCTTTTGTTTGCCAAGTGGTATGATTGTTCGGAGTTAGCATGAAGCCTTCACTACCCAAGTAGGAGTCGAAGGTAAATCTTTCCTAACATTTGAAGTCAAGATTCGAAAAAGCGTTTGAAGTCTGCCTCAATTACCCTCTTTTATATGGAAAGTTGCCTCGATTTTTCTTTTTTACATTCATTTCAAAACCAGACCTTCATCGTTGTTAAATAGTCGTTGTTCATCCCTCTCGACTATAAATGGCTGGGCTCTCAGTGTTATGACTATGGAAGCGCCTTTTGTTTGCCAAGTGGTATGATTCTTCGAAGTTAGTATGGAGCTTTTACTACCCCAAGTAGGAGTTGAAGGTAAATCTTCCCTAACATTTGAAGTCAAGATTTGAAAAAGCGTTTGAAGTCTGCCTCAATTGTCCTTTTTTATATGAAAAGTTGTCTTGATTTTTCTTTTTTACGTTCATTTCAAAACCAGACATTTATCGTTGTAACATGGTTTTGAATTTTGGTAGACGCTTCTTTTTTACTCTCTTCTTTGTCGATATGGGCCATTCTTAGAATTCGGCTACTATATCTTTTTGAGGAGTTTTTCTCTATTTTGTAGTAGTCTCCCCATTTAGAAAATGTGCAGTTCTTAAAGGATTGCTACTATTTCTTTCTAGGGAGAGCATTCTTTTTTTACCTATTTTTGGCTCCCTCTCTATCTGAAATGGGCAATTCTCAAAGTTCTGTTGCTATTTTTGGGGTCAGAGCTTTTTTTCTTTTTGCATCCATTCCAAGATTGGCCCGTGTGTTATGTCGATGCTCTTTATCTCACTAGTCCTGATTGAGAAATATGTTCCCAGATCGGTTAGACTACTCTAATCAGATTGTCACTCTATGTATTACTTATCCCCTTTCGAATGGTATTTTTAATGTTATAAGTTTGTATGTTATGAAAGGAATTAATAGAACTAACTGAACATTACTTGTCTTTATTGCATGATTTTAATATTCATGTATGCTATGAATTATTGAAGTACTTGCATATTATTTTTTAGTGTAGAACCTCTAATAATCTGACAATTCGATCTTCTGACTATTTGACTTATAGTAACTTATTCTGAATACTCAGTTAGGCATTCGTGATTTAATTGAATTAGTTTCGAGTATGCTAGGATCGTCTGTTGTTAATCTGCCATATTAAAAAGCGATGTATCAATGCGTCATAATCTACATTGTGCTGGAGATTCACTGATCTGGGCGTTAGAAGCACCAGCTATCTGCTTGCTACACTGGGAGGCGTGACATCAAGCTGTCATTACTAACACAACGAAACTAACATGCCACGGTATTCTCCCATACGGGCACGTGTCTCAACCATTATGGAGACATGCCTCTTCAGTATCCTTAAACGATGTCATTTCTGAGTTAAAGTTTTGGTTATTTAAACTCTAACCCTTTGTTACTTCTACACTTCCCATTTTGTATCGCTTTGCCTTAATTTGCTCTTCACTTCTCACTTCCATGGCTTCTTGAGCAACTTTCTAGGGTGTCATTGTGATCCAATTTGTTCTTCCTTGTAATGATGTGGATGCTATATATGAGAAGTATAATATTTCTGTTGCCTGAGTCTGATAACAAAGCTTGCGCTACTCAACTGGATTTTATTACTATCTACGAGACCCATTTGAAGAAAGATCTTCATATTTCTTTTGCGAAAGAGCTGTATGAGATTTTAGAGGCTCTTGAAATTCTGGTGGCACGCCTCCATCCCAATACCCTTTGATACTTAATTTCTTTATGCATTTTTTTCATTAAAATAAGCTTCTCCTAGACGCTTGGGCCGTTAAGGTGGTCTTCCGATTCAACTAGGATATTAATTGGACTTCATTTACACCCTGTAAGAAGTATAAAATAAGTGGGGGCAATCCAAACTTACTAATGGGTTAGAAAGATTAATTCTTTTACATTGTGGTCCCTTTTGATCGGAGTCTCTCCAATAATTGGGACAGAGTTAACTTCATCTACTCTAGAGATGTCTTGGAAAGAGAGGATCACATTGCTCAGCCATTGATATAGCTTATTAAAGAGAATGTCGTCTTTCTCTAAAGGACGAGTATTTGGCTAACCCAAAAGGCATTCACTGACAATAAGTGAAAGGTTAGAATGGAAGAAGAGGGTGCCACCATTATACCTTTTTGTTAGCATAAGAGGAAGCAGAGAGAGCTTTTCACCCGAGACTTTCCTGTAAGGGTGACTAGTAAGGCAGTTCCTTCTTTAACTTCCTCTACTAAGCTCGATCGAGCCATCGATGAGTGCTGTGAAGCGATGATCCAGTTGCATGTTGGAAAGCCATCTCGAAGGCCCGGTTCTACTTATTCTCCTCTAGTGTGTCCTATTTTTAAAGAGGCAATTGGATTCATTAAGGGCGATAAGGCCCCAGTATCCATTACTTCGAGAATAAATGACCTCGTAACAAGTGGATCGAGTGAACCAATCAACATCCCATTCATGGCTGAGTACGGAGTTTCAGTTTTGGTCAGTTCATCACTTGATGTGTCTGTCTCAATGCTTCCCACTGTTTTTTTTTATTTATTACGAAGCATATTAATAACAATCAAGCAGCTGAAAAATTCAATGATAATTATCTAGAGGTCATGGCTATAGATAAGGTGCCTCACTCAGTGGCTTCGACATCTGAGTTTTCAAAGGGTTTGAGTATTTCTCATTCTACTCTTGGATTTGATGTATCTCTCTATAGCCATGTGTTGCCTTTATTATGCTGGAAGTCTTCATCCATATCAGGGCCCGAAGCTTCTCTTAGTCCGTCTTTTTAAGAGAGACCGATTTCCATTGAGGTACCACTTGTCGACTCCCTCGTCTTCTGATTATTCCTTTTGTCTCCGTTACATATGATTGACCATTTTACTTTGCAGTCACAGAAATTGATATGTTTCGTTACAGATGGGTTGTACCAACGAGATGCTAAAATTTCCTTCTTATTCCACTCGTTCACTTATCCTACGATTCTCAGGGAGATAGAAATCCATGTTGATGCTGCCACTGCTGAGGATTGATAGAGTTAAGATCGGGCAGCTTTCCTCGATCAATAGTTATCTGAGTAGCTAATGTGATCCTAAGAACTATCTGAAGAAAGATCCTTGGCCCTAGTTCAAGCCACTTCACTCAAGGACAAGTTTTGGGAGGTTGAGCTGTAATTTGCCAATATTTGAATCACATGCATCCGAATCGAGAAGAGCTGAGGACTCGTCTCCATCTGGAAGAAATTGGACCTGCCCTGGAAGGTAGATTCTGAGACGTAGCTGCAGGCGGATCATGACTCTGTCACTCCTAACTTTTCATTAGGCTATCTCGATTAGAGAAATTTCAGAGCTCCTTAGAGTTCTGATTTGACTTTCTCAGAGACAGGTGGGGAGCTCTCGCCACGATCATCGAGGGACCCCCAACTTTAGGATAGTTGTTATATTCAAGTGTAGGCAAATTATAATATCTTGTAATCTCCTGATGGATACTCCTGATCTCCTTGTTATAAATATCGACTTATCAATAAATTAATTAGATCGGTTTGATTATTGTCGCTAATATCTTTTTCGTTTATGTTGAATCTTCTTGCTCAACATTTATTTTGTTTGTCAACTAAGCGTTGTTTCTATTATCGTTGGGTTTAGTTGGACGTATTTGTCTGATTATACTCATTTCTGTGAGAGGACGTCGTAACACTTATACTGCAAAAGGCTCTTGGTGGTTGACTAGGTTTGGTTGCCATAGTCACCAAGCTTTGACGGAATTTAAACCGTTGGCTGTACTTAGGTGCCGGTACTTACTTCTGTTAGAGGAAGTTGTTACATTTGTGCATCGGGCTCTACTCTGTCAATCATTGTTGAATTATGGTGTTTTTTCCTATGGAAGGTTGTCATCAACGCATGCTGAAAGTTCTCATAAGTTTTCTTTTATTTTGATCGCTTTAGGGAGGGTTAGTCTTCTGCATACAAAACCTCCGAGCCTTTCTATTCGACCTCGTTTGGACTACTCGATTTTGTACTGAAGTTTTATGTTTGACCTCATGTGGACAGCTCAGTTCTCTTGATTGAGATTTTGACCATACTTTTAGTAGGTCGATTACAAGTGAAAATGTGCCGATTACAGGTGAAAATGTTCATTTGATTTATAGTCAGTTTAAGCTATTTGCTTTTATACAAAAACACACAAGTATTCACATGAACAACATAATAAATGAATGATAGTTTTATTTATATGAGTTCATCATACACGTAATCAATATGCAATATACAAAATTTACCTGTATTCGGCAAATGTTCATTGATAGTATTTCTTAAGGTAAATGGCATTCCATATTTTTGGGATCAATTTTTCATTTTAAGTGCATAGTTTGTACTTAACATTTCGGAGAATTGTTAATATTAGGAATGATCTCTCTTAATCAGGGGATACATAGTCTAGAGGAGTTTATATACTGTGTCCACTTAGGCACCAGTATCTCCATGCTTATATTCATAGTCGAACGAGTATCTCCATGACTACCCAATATTGGGCCGTTGCCATATGAGATGACGTCTTTAAGTGGTGGACTTGTCTGAACACTTGTGTTTACTATGTCTGTTTCTCACTTAATTGCTGTGTGGTTTGCTTTTTATCATTTTCTAAAGACGGTGCCAATGACGTGTCTCGTATATTCAGATTATTGAACTAATTAAGGAGTCACCTTATAAGAAAATCTATCCTAAAAGGGGTTTGATTTTCATTATTTAAAATATGGATTCTACACACCCTAACAAAGCAAATAATAGGTAAGAGGGATACGGAACTCGCTTCCCAATATATCCTCTGACGTTCAAGTTAAAAATCTTTCTATTTAGATAAGAAAAATGCTAGAAAATAAATGCAAGAATGTAAGTGAAAGGGGATTGGGTGTTTTTGTTTAAAGTGCTGTGCTTCGTAGAATGCGTTTAGATAAGAGAGTGGCTTTGGAAGTGATGCACTAGTATAGGAGAGTGTTTGACATTGTAATCTGTATGTTTTTTTTCCCTTCTTCTATGGGGGAAAGGTTTTATTTATAGTGAGGGGTGCCATTTAGTTGACAAACCTCTGAATCAATACGTAGATGTTACACCTCTTCAGTAGTTAGGAGCATTACTTATATATGTAACCGTCGCCTTTATTTAATGGCTAGATCATATTGTTTTTAATTGTTAGATTACTATGGTAATCACCTGAAACTATCTATTGAATGTCCATGTCACTCTTTCACTGCTAGGCAGTTTAGGTCGTATCTTGGATTAGTCGTCATACTATTTGATTGATGGGTTTAAAGAATTTTTTGTTGATTATCATTATTTGGGCCTTTTTCTTTCTGTATATTGGATTTGGGTCGGTAAAAGTAATGCTGTATTCATTAAAAGTACATAATTATTGAGCGCTCGTAATTGACTACTAGGCATTCAATAATTATTTTAATATTTAATCAGATAAATAAAAATATAGACATTAAAAATTATAATTAATTTAATAAATGTTAATATTGTTTATACTTTAATAATGGTAACAAATGAAATTTTTTATTGGGACATAAGGAATTTTTCTCAGGCTTCTTAAATAATTACTTTTTTTTTATAATTTTTATCATTTCATTAATTTATATTAAATAATGAGCTAATGAGTCATATGAAGATATAACAAGTATTAAACGTATTCCCTTTTTTTTAATTATAATTTTTTTTATTTTTATTTTTTAAATCATCCCCTTTTATTTTATTCCCCATTAAAATTTATACCAAAATTAGGATAAATGATCATATTTGAACTCATATGAAGATACTTGCGATATAAAAGATAAAAGTAGATATAACGACAATGTATTTTTTTAATCAAATTTTGATAATTTTTTTTACATAGAATAATAGATCAACAACTTACATAAAACAAAATTTTACAAAAATAAAAATAAAAAATAATTTAATATTATCTCCCTTCTATGATATGTGCACTGTGCAATGACCCTTAGATCATTCGGATAATCATCCACATTTTATATTAAAAAAATAAAAAAATATATATGTTAATAGTTAATTTTTTTTATATAATATTTTGATATTAAAACATAGATATTATAAAAAAATAATACAAAAATATAACCATACATATTTTTTAACTTTTAAAATATATAAATTTTTAACCTTAGATTATCATCCAAAGACCGACAATAAATAAATAAATAAAATCTTCCTCCATTATGCCGCACAAACGGGGAGTGAGCGCCCACTATAGATATAAAATAAATTAAGATATTATCAATTAGTAGAGTCAGTCCTAAAGTAAAAATAAATAAATAAATGGGATTGTTTAAATTTTAAAGAATTTTATTATATATTTTATTAATTTACAAATTATTTATAATATATTTTTATTACCTAGAGCTTTAACTTAAAATCAGACGGGAAGACATAATAAATAGAAAATGGACAAATATTTTTCTACCATGGAGGAGTATTTGTTGGGGTCACTCTCTTGTGGTGTTTGTGTCCGCGGACTTGTGGAGACAAATGGACGCGGATATGTCCGGGGACTTCTCAGAATGTCCGGGAGGCTGACATGTCCGGGGACTTCTCAGAATGTCTGAGAGGCTGATATGGACGAGGACTACTTCAAAGGCATCATGTCCGAGAGGTGGACATGGACGAGGACGCTGGAGCCTAGGCGTTAACTTTCTCTCTCGTAGGCCTGCAGCAGCGGCGTGTTGCAGGTGGACAGTTGGGCTTCAACTTCCAAGGTGGCAGGCCTGCCATTCTGGCACGCCAGGCGTGCGCCTGCCATGGCAGGCCTACGGGGCGTAGCCCTGCCACCCTACTGCCAGTAGGGTGGCTGGGTGGTCGGCCACGTGGCACTTCCCTTGGTCCTATATAAGGGGATGCTACGTGAGAGAGGAGAGTGTGAGAGTGCAAGCAAGATTAAGAGAGTAATCTTGAGAGAGCAAAAGGGCTGTTGTGAAACTGAAGTGGAGTGCACCACCGGTGAGAGGAGAGAAAGAGAAAGTTTGCGTGAGAGAAAAACAAGAGCGTTTTTCTTGGTAAGCGTCCGAGAGCTTTCTCTTTTAGTTTCTTGGGTGTGTAGCGGAGACTCCGTCCAAGAGGTTGTTGTAACCTATTTTTCACATAGTGGATTTGCTGTTGCTTCTGCTCCCGTGGTTTTTCCTTCGGTTCCAGAAGGGTTTCCACGTTAAATCTGGTGTTTCTCTCGGTTTTCTGTCTTTCCTTGTTGGCCGAACGTCCGAGCGCTGTCCCTCTGTCCGAGCGTCTTGTCCTCTCGGTCGTTGCGCTCAGGAGCATTCTGTCCGAGCCCTCCTTTTGCCCCAACAAGTGGTATCGAGGCCTGGTTCGTGAACCGGCGTCGGTTGAATGGCGTCGTCGGTGAAGAATGGGGCGTTCAATATAGAAGCAGTTCAATGGGCAAAATAATTTCATCCTTTGGCGGGGAAAGGGTGAGGAATATTTTGACCGGAAGGAACGGCAATAGCTCGAGGAAAAGGAGGAGAAAGGAGAAGGCTGTCCGAGGAACAGTGGCAAGAAAAGAGGATCTTGCCCGGCTCGACCATTAAGTTGTGTTTGGCGGACAACACACTGCGGGAGGTCCTCGGACTTCGAGACCCGGAGGAGTGCAGGACAAGCTTGAGAGCGTTACAAGTCCAAGTCCTTGACAACCAGAGCATGCGTGAAGAAGCGGTTTTATGGCTGCGGTTGTCGGATGGGGAGAGCCGAGAAGCACTTGGGCGAGTTCCATCGGCCGGTAACGAGATGTCGACCCTTGATGAGAAGATCGGGGCGAGGACAAAGGCGTTGGTGTTCGCGGCATCCTTGCCGTCCTCGTGCGATCATATCGTCACGACGTTGCTGTTCGGGAAGGACACTTTGAAGCTGGACGAGGTCATAGCTTCCCTGCTTATGAATGAGTCTAGGCGGAGGGAAAGCGGTGAGGCCTCGAGCTCTCGGGAGAGTGTCCTGGTGATGACCAACGGTCGGGGACGAGGGAGATCTGTCCGAGGACAGGGAGGCAGGATGGGGAGAAGCAACAGCCGGAGCAAGCTTGAAGAGAGGAGTTGCTTCTTGTGTGGCAAGAAAGGCCACATAAAGAAGGACTGTCCGCGGAGGAGGCATGACCAGGAGGGCAGAAGTAATGGTCAGGAGAAAAGGGATCAGGTTGATGATCCGGAGACCATTGGCCTCTGCGAAGACCTCACAGTGGTCCACGCGAGGGAAGCACCGAGGCGTCCATGCCGGGAGGCGAGTTGGGTGATGGGCGGTGGGGCCTCACACCATGCGACACCGTCGAAGTCCCACTTCAGGAACTACACGCCCGCTGTCCGAGGGGTGTTGAAGATGGGTAACGGTGGCTCGTCCAGGGTCATCGGCATTGGGGATGTTTGCTTGCGGACAAGCAACGGGAATACGCTCGTGCTGGAGGGCGTGCGACATGCCCCGGATCTAAGGTTGAATGTTATTTCAACCGGGAAGCTAGATGTGGAAGGCTTCCGGACGACATTTGGCGACGGCCAATGGAAGCTCACTAAGGGCGCCTCAGTCTTGGCAAGGGGAAGCAGGACATCGGGGCGATATCTGATGGAGACCTGCATTGCCAAAGGAAATGCCAGGATGACCAAAAGCGGCACTGGTCAAGGTGGCAAGGGAGGACGACCGAGTGGTGGAGCAGGACGTCCGAGAGGCAGGCGGACCCAGCAGGGCCAAGGACGGAGCTGTGTAGAGCCAAGGGCGGAGCTGATCAGGGCCAACGGTAGAACCAAAGCAGGTCAACCGGCGGAGGCTGCGGTGAGCAAAACCGGGAGGTGCAAGGATGTGACCCAAAGTCTCGAAGAGCAAGGGCGCAGTAAGTCACGTCCTCGGCACTGAGCTCGAAGGCAATGGAGGATGACATGTCCGGACAAGCGGTGAAGGGGAGTGGGTTTACTCCAAGTTCATTGTGCGGAGGAAGGTGTCATTGAGCTTGCGGAGGGCGATCTTGGCTTCGATTGAGGAAGGTGCTAGCGAGGCAAGCGATGACGATCGGCTGGATAGAGGCGAGTGAGTCAAACCACTCGGACGTGAGTGGAAGCTTGTTGGGCTACTCCTCGGTGTACCTATGTTCGCGGGGTGGAAGGACGCGAACCCTTGAAAGTAAAAGGCGATGCGGGAGTCAGTTCGGGGAAGCGTAGGAGGCAAGAAGTGACGGTGGTCCAACAATGGCCAAGGTTCCTCACAAGATCGTGAGGGGAAGTTTGTTGGGGTCACTCTCTTGTGGTGTTTGTGTCCGCGGACTTGTGGAGACAAATGGACGCGGATATGTCCGGGGACTTCTCAGAATGTCCGGGAGGCTGACATGTCCGGGGACTTCTCAGAATGTCGAGAGGCGTATGGACGAGGACTACTTCAAAGGCATCATGTCCGAGAGGTGGACATGGACGAGGACGCCTGGAGCCAGGCGTTAACTTTCTCTCTCGTAGGCTGCGGCGGCGCGTGTTGCGAGTGGGACAGGTTGAAACTTGACTTCCCGAGGTGGCGAGGCTGCCATTCAGCACGCCGGGCGTGCGCCTGCCATGGCGAGGCCTACGGGCGTAGCCCTGCCACCCCTCTTGCCCGGTAGGGTGGGGAGTGGTCGGCCACGTGGCACTTCCCTTGGTCCTATATAAGGGGATGCTACGTGAGAGAGGAGAGTGTGAGAGTGCAAGCAAGATTAAGAGAGTAATCTTGAGAGAGCAAAAGGGCTGTTGTGAAACTGAAGTGGAGTGCACCACCGGTGAGAGGAGAGAAAGAGAAAGTTTGCGTGAGAGAAAAACAAGAGCGTTTTTCTTGGTAAGCGTCCGAGAGCTTTCTCTTTTTAGTTTTCTTAGGTGTGTAGCGGAGACTCGTCAGGGGAGGTTGTGTCAGAACCTATTTTTCACATAGTGGATTTTCTTTATTTCGCTTAACAAGTGGTTTTTCGCCGGTTAGGAAGGGTTTTACGTTAAATCGGTGTTTCTCTCGGTTTTCTGTCTTTCCTTGTTGGCCGAACGTCCGAAGCCTTTGTCCTCTGTCCAGAAGCGTCTTGTCTTGTCCTCTTCGTTCTTATTTCGGAGCATTCTGTCCGAGCCCCCCTTTTGCCCCAACAGTATTGAGATTTAAAAAATAAAAAAAAATTAAAATTAATTATATATATAGGGTAGGTTATAAATAAATTATATATGAATAACATAAATAATACTTGCTTATTAAAAAAAATAATAATAACATAAATAATATTTTTTTAAATATAAATCGAGTACAGTCGGCGCGCATTCAAATTTGGACTTTTCTTTTTTGTCGTGGGACAAACAAATCTAATGTCGGGATCCCTTTGATTCCTTTGAGGTTGAATTGTCCTTTAAATTGACTGCTCAGCTGGAAATGAATATTTTGTTAACCTTCTCAAATTTTATATTTTTTAAATTTTTTATATAAATATTTTATATTAATATATTTAATAATTAAAATAAATAAATAAATTGAAGAACAATTAAATATTAATGAAGATTAGTATACTTTGCTCATTTAAAGTCTAGCATCTAATTTTCATACCTAATTCATGTATCTTCAATGCATGAGTGCATTATATTCAAAATGCTAGCGGTTGATGCACACTACTCTGATATATGAGTATATTCTGTCCAAAATATTCATATCTAATATACACTTATGCAGCATATTAATATAATCTGTCTAGAATAGTCATATCTAATAGAAAATTGTATCATACAGTTTAGACTATTTGTACCTAATAAATGTTTGTATCGTGCATAAGTACCATTATACTAGAATGCCTACACTTAAGATGTGTCCATATAGTGCTTGCGCATTGCTTTGTGTATGCTTTCATGTTTAATGTGTCCCTATATAGCGTGTAAATGTTGGGATGTTATTTCTTTTTAAATATGAGATTTTTTATTTAATTTTAATCATTTTTATAAAAACTTTTCTTTTCTTCAGAGAAGTGAAATAAAAGTGGGCTGCAAACTCTTACACTCTTAAAGTTTAAAGTAAAAAAAAAAAAAACAAAAACCATTGTTAGAAAAAAAATAAAGCTATTTTCTTAAAGTAAAATTGTTAAAAGATTTTTACCAAATGTCTGATAAGTGTACTCGAGGGATCTAGAGCACTGATTCTAGTGGTACCCGTGCTTGAGTAGTGTTTGATGAGTGCTCGAGCGCGATTCATAGTATAAAACATGTTAGACGCGTTTTACAATTAATTTTGAAATTATTCTTACACAATGAGTACCGCTGAGAGAGAGAGAGGGGAGAGAAGAAGAGGGAAGAATATGTTCGATATTCAGTTAAAATCTGATTTGAGTTCTGTTCTTTGTTAAGGTCAGGTACGCTGTCATAAATGTAATTTTTAAAACGTATTTTTATTTGGTTGTTTTTATTTTTTGTTATATTTCTCTTTTAGGTTGTTGGATATGTTGAGGGGGGTTGTAATCACCCATTCTTCACTCAAAATTTTAGTAAAGGAATTTTTATAACCAACACTTTTATAATGGATTTATTCATAATTTATCATGTGATTTTTTTTCTTGATTAAAAAGGATCTTTTATATTAAAACGTTGTACATTATTATATTTCTTGTACTCACAAGTCTGGCAGTTGACAATTGACAGGGATTTTGATTTTTATTTCGCTGCGCCGGATGGTTTGTATCCACGTTGAACTCCAACAGAATGAATCTAACAAGTCTAGACTTTAATGACATTGAATGTTTTTGGCCAATAGAGAAATAATAATATCTCATAATTAGAAATTGTTTAACTTGTATCCCTTTTTAAGATTGTATCTCCCTGTCTCTACAGTATTCTTCAACATTTTGAGGATATTAGAAGCGCTCATCTTGTATCAAAAACTTACTTGTTATGGAAAGAAATCCTACCCAGTGTTATGCTGCGTGATATGCTTCTTGATTTTACTTCCGTAATCATTGTTCTACTTAATGACCTAGTGGTTTGGTTGTGTGATTTCATACTCACACATTAATTGGACATATTGGCTACGTCCATTTGGTCCTGGCACCTCCATGGCACCAAACCATCAAGGCCAAATCCGGGTTGGTCCTAGGAAGGAGTTGGGCCGGGCCTTGCCAAACCGGGGGCTACCCGGCCATCTGGCTAGCCCTTTGTTTCCATTCTGCTCATTTGAACCATAATTATCGTTATCGGTTCTCCAAGATTCCCAAGGTGTGTTGGACAATGGATCCCATCTAGTTGAAGACTTCGGGACAATATTGCTTTTTGGAGCCTCAGCCATCTCATCTAGACCCCCAACTTTTCCACCAGTTTCATTTGCACAAGGGCGAAGATTCAAAATTTTCCAGACTCCATGAAGATTCATCTACCAAAATTGTGATGCCATTAGGATCTAATTAACTTGTATAAAGCTGAGATGCAGAGACCAGCCATGCGATTCTTTTATAATTTGAAGGGTATCTTACTTGACCTTGTAAGATTGTATAACTTCACCTCTTTCTTCACTAAGAGAAATTATAGTAATATATTGAGAGTGCTGTATTACTTTATAATATTTAAAATACGACTATGTGTAATTAATTATAAATATATAATAATTACATCACTTTCAGTAATTAATTACTTGTACTTCGAGTTTACATAACATGCCCTCTTTATTGTGCATTCTTTTTTACGTGTCATATGATCAATCAAATCTTCTGTTTTTAAAACACATGCAAATCTTTGCCACCTTTAGAAGATATTGATCATTTTTTTTTTTTTTATGCCAAATAAGATTTAAAACTAAAAGCCGGTCCAGTATGATTATATAAAATAAAAGTAGTGGTGGAATATTCATTTATTATCACTTTTATTCTCATCCTTGGTAAACTAATTTAAAATAGAAAAAACAAAAACAGAACTTTGAATTTCAATGCCTAGTTGACTCCTGATGTTGATAGCTTTGGGGAATGTATAAGGCTACCATGCTAATTATCTGGTCTATACGACTTCATTTTTAAAAAATATTTTAAATAAAAATAGAGATCTTTCTACTTATAAGTAAGAAGTATATTGAATAACCATTGTCATAATATACCCCTAACAAATATGTGGCTACACTGTTATATTGAAATGTTAGTATGAATTTCTCACATTTAGTGCCAGTATTACGTACTTGTAACTTGGATTCAATTGAGAAGTTATGGAGCAAGCTCTAGATCAATAATTGCAAGTCCTTTATACCCCCACACACAAACAAAAGGTCTACGGGGTAAGAATATTTTGTTGGGCTTCTCTTTAGCTCATGTTAGTTATACATTTATTAGTTGAAGTGAAAGCGGCGAATAGAAAGAATGAGTACCTCTTTAACTCTAAGAATGAAAAGAGATCTTGGGGACTTTGTTGAGGGAAAAAGTTGAGTTGTTTAGGAGGATTAGTTCCATACTCGAGTGAAAACTACATGAGAACTATAATGAGCCTAATACGCATGAAAGGAATTTAGGCTGTAATGATGATAAGTGTATTTTACCGTGTTAGGATTATTTTTATAATTGGCATATTCTGTGACCATATATAATATTATATCGAGGTCGGGTTATGGATTGTCGAAGTACTACATCAACATACACCCGTTGCTATCCGTTTCGCCTTCCATGGATACCGTGCCTGCCGTGTGCTCTCCAGCCGCTCAAGCCTAAAATCCCGAGGCCTCGGCTCTTCGTGAGCTTTCTGCCCGCTCGACCTCAAAAACCCGAAACCTTGCGCTCACCACGCGCTCAAGCGCAAAATCTTAAAAGGCCGCGCTCAATACTCGCCCTCTTCTCGCTCGAGCGCACATAGGATTCTTTGAAAACCCTTCGGGCGCCCGCCATGCGCTCAAGCGTAGGGTTCTTTGAAAACCCTTCGAGTGCCCGCCGTGCACCTGAGCTACGCTCGAGCGCCGCGACAACGGGCAATTTTTTGAATGCGATTTTTGCGCCATCTATAAATACTTGTCTTATGATTTTGAAACTAAAGGACTCTTGGCAGACTAGTTTCGTACCCCACTTGTGTATACTCCATTGGTCTTGCTCCCTTTGAGAAAATCAAAAGCTACACCTTTGTGATTGATATTATAACGATGTTTCTCTACACTTTTTCTTTACCGTTTAAACATTTTTGTTCTTCTACCTTCGTTAAAGATGTTGGTACGTTGAAAAAGGAAATCCAATCGTATTTGGCAATTCAAGTGGCTCGAGAGGAAAAATTGACGTGAAGATCAGAAGGTGTCTGGTTCCGTTGTCACGGGCAAATCCAAGGGGTTCCTTGGTAGGAATCGTAAGACGGGAGTAAGTTGGCTAGGTTAGCACGTCGTTACAACCCGGTCTGTAAGTTGATTTTCAAAGTGCATTACTTCCCTGGCCGTTGAAGCCCAGAGGATTTTTCTCGATTACCGTAGGTATCAAGTTTTTCTTTCATCATAAAAAATCGGACCTTTTATTATTATTTATGATCTTTTATATTTTGTATACTTGTCGTTATTGTTAGCATTTAAAAATAAATATTCTTTACGTATATTAAATATTAAATTTTTACTACTTTCGTTATTTTTATCGATGTCAAAACTTGATTGTAAAATTTAGGACAAAAAGTCATCTTTTAATTGGTATCAGAAACTCACCCCGATCCACGACGCCAATCTAGATGAATACTAGTCAATCTTTGTCCGTTCCTCCCTTCTTTGATGGGAGTAACTATGCATATTGAAAGATCCGGATGAGAACCTTTCTCAAATCAATGGATCAACGTGTATGAGCCAGTATTCAAATTGGGTGGACTCCACCCAAGAGTAGTGATGAACGAAAAGTTCTGTCTTTGTAGTCAAATGAAGAACTTGATACTTGTAATTGGAATAGTAAGGAGTTACATGCTATTTTTATGGCTGTATCTTCCGATAAATTTAAACGTATTTCAATGTGTGAAACCTCTAAAGATGCGTGAAACATTCTTGAAATCATTCATGAGGGTACTAAATTGGTTAAAAATTTAAAATTGTAAATGTTCACCACTAGATTCGAAAAAATACGAATAAAAGATGACGAGATATTTGATGAATTTTATGCGTAATTAAATGATATTATAAATTTTACGTTTAATTTAGGAGAACAAATCCCTGAAAATAAAATTGTTAAAAAAGTTATACGATCTTTGTCTTGAATATTTTAGACCAAAAGTTACTACTATTGAATAAAGTAATGATTTAGATAAATTAAAAATAGACGAACTTGTAGGGTCCCATTAAACTTATGAGCACACACTACCACAGTAAAAAAAAAATAAATCAATTGCTCTAAAATCAAATAGAGAAGAGAGAAATCGGGATTCCGATGAACAATCGTATAGCAATGACGATTTTTCTTTATTAGTTAAGAATTTTAAATTTTTTTTTTTAAAAAATAAATCTTCATCAAACAAATTTAATGTGGATTAAAAACGTTCACCTAAATTTGAGTAGAAAGATCGACGTGAACTCAAAGATTTCAAATCAAAAAATACTAAAGGAGTTCAATGCCATGAGTGTAAAGGGTTTTGATCACTATCGGGTTGAATGCCCAAATCTTAAACGTCAACAATGTCAAGCTTTTAAAGCTAATGTGACCTTAAGCGATGATGAAGAAGAAGAGGTTAAAAATGTCCTGAAGATGGCCCTATCAAGTACATGGTCTTTTATGACCTCAATGTGTGGCAATTCAGTAAAAAATTTTAATTAATCTGATGACTCTAAGAATGAATCAAAAGCTGAATTTGATGGACTTCAAGAAGTATATGATAAATTGTTTAGAAAATACTTAAAAATAAAAAAATTAAATAAAACCTTAAACAGTAGAGTCATAAATTTTGAAAATAAAAATTATCTCAAAAATTAAAATTAGATACTAAAGTTTAAGAAGTTGAGAATTTGAAAAATCATTTACTAAATAAATCACAACTCTAGAATTTGAACTTAAGGCTGCTAGAAATGATTTGAAATAATTTTTAAATGGGTCTAAAAAATAAGATCATATACTCGGGTTGAAAAAAATTAGTGAAAATAAATAGAGTTTGGGGTATGTTGAGAATATTCTCCAAAATGGTATGAAACCTAAGACTATTTTTATTCCCGCCATAAAAATTTCACATCAAAACGTTAAAATATTCAAAATCATTAAGCAAACGCCTCGACGTGGGGATAATAGATTTAACTTACATTATTTGGCTAATCCACATAGCCTAAAAGTCATGAATAAACCCACCAAATTTGTGCCAACTTATCATGCTTGTGGAAAGATTGGTCACATTCATTCCCTATTGCTACACCATAAATTTTTTCGTACAACCAAAGACAATGGCTAAAAATGAATAAACTTATTGTTCACATTTAGAAATTAAATGAACAAGTAAAAATGTTGAATGAGAAAATAAATTCGGTGAGATAAATATGGGTTAAGAAAAGTCAGCTTAATTACCCCTTAGCCATTCGTGACAAAAAGAAAAAACCTGTTTTACTTTGACAGGGGGAGATTAGGGGGAAACGTGATTATTTATATTATGGGGAGACTTGTTATTTTCGTGAGGAGGAATTTGTCATGGATTTATGTACTGCTTGTTTTTTTTTTCATTGATTTTACCATTGTATATTGGTTTTTTACTTCTATTATTATTATTTTATATTATACATTTGGGTACTAACCCTATTTGACTAGGCAACTCAGTTATAATATCGACGCGGCAGTTACAATATCGACACAGTGGTGCTAGTGTAAATTTCTTCATCTTTTATTGTATCATTTATATTTCTCACTAAGCGTAGATTTTTATGTACACGGGTTCTATCTTGATGGTGTATGAACCCGTATTTTTCTTATATTTATCTTATTTTTTTATGGGTTTTGTCACGGAATTATCAAAGGAGGAGATTGTTATGGTCATTTTTATGATTGGTATATTCCATAACCATATGTAATATTACATCGATGTCGGGTTATGGATTATCAAAGTGCTGCAGCAACATACACCTGTTGCTATCCGTTTTGCCTTCCATGGATACCGTGATTTTTGTGCCCTCTATAAATACTTATCTTATAATTTTGAAACTAGAGGACTCTTGGCAGACTAGTTTTGTGTCCCACTTGTGTATACTCTATTGGTCTTACTCCCTTTGAGAAAACCAAAAGCTACACCTTTGTGATTGATATTATAACGAGGTTTCTCTACGCTTTCTCTTTACCATTTAAACACTTTCGTTCTTCTACCTTCGTTGAACATGTCGGTACGTTGAAAAAGGAGACCCAATCGTGTTTGGTAATTCAAGTGGCTCAAGAGGAAAAATTGACGTGAAGACCAAGAGGCGTCTGGTTCCATTGTCGCGGGCAAATTCAAGGAGTTTCTTGGTAGGGATCATAAGACGGGAGTAAGTTGACTAGGTTACCGCATCATTACCACCCGATCTCTAAGTTAATTTTTATAGTGCATTACTCCCCTGACCGTTGAAGCCCGGAGGGTTTTTTTCGATTACTATAGGTATTGAGTTTTTCTTTCGTCACCAAAAATATAGCCTTTTATTATTATTTATGATCTTTTATATTTTGCATACTTGTCATTATCGTTAGTATTTACAAATAAATATTATTTATGTGTATTGAATATTAAATTTTTATTGCTTCTGCTATTTTTACTAGGGTCAAAACTTGATTGTAAAATTTAAGACAAAAAATCCTTTTTCACACTGGTAAGCTTCTCTAAAGAAGAACAACAATGATATTTCAATTAAAATGTACTTACCATGTATTTCCCACGGATTGTGATGGGTTCGGTAATACCACGGATCGGCCCAACCCCAAATCCAATCATCATCACGATAATGGGCCCAATAGGCAACAGACGAAGTCTCAGGAAAGAGATCGATCTGATCTAACTCGAGACATCATTGCAGCAATCAAGATGAGATTTAGGAAGCAATAGGCTAAAGGGACAAGTATCAATGGCTTAAAGTTAAGGGGTAGCCTTTGTGGATGAGCCAATCACAGCAAAATCTATCCTCCATCGTAGCGATAACATTCTAACGGCGCAGAAGATGCCAATACACTAGGTCTCAACCAATGGTGATGGTAGTCAACCATGGGGAATCACCGTACTCATCGACCAATGGCAATCGAGCCAACCCACGTGAGAAGCAACCTGACCCCTGTCGGCCACCATCAGCCACAATCACATCACTGCCATAAGACAACATCTGACACAGTGACTCCCGTCAATACCCTAATGGTCAGCGAATCTTGGTAGAATACCTGTCATTGGTCTAAGTGCCAAAGCCTTTGTCACGAAGTACTATAAATTTTTCCACCCTTCACAGTATAAGGGATCATGCAATCCCCCGTGAAAAGTCACACTCAAGCAAGACACAAGAGTCAGAAAGAACCAAACTCTATTTCCCAACACGACTCTTTCTCCTCCTCAAGAGAGCTACTCCCCACCGAGTGTATATTAGTAAGCGGCTCACTGAGTGCGACACATATGAGCCCAGTCCTCTACCTCTCCAAGTCACTCCCCGCCGAACACACTCTAGAAGCTCAAGCCTTCTGTCACGATCCCCACATATGAGCATCATTATATTCTTTCACATTCTCCTTATATCTTTCTATTTTTCTGAGAAAGATTACTGACTTAAGTATTAGATAATAAATCGAAGAGTGAGTTTTACCAATCTATTGACTTCTTATTTGTAGTTTGTAGTGTGCAGGTTCCAGGAGAGTAAAGATGGAGACCAAACCCATTCCAACTCAACCTGTAACAAAAAATTAAGTGGTTTCCTAATCCATACCACAACCTGCATACCATGGACGCATCTTTGACGTCGTCTGTGGAAATCGACTAAAAGTCTGACCATTACTCGCCAACTAAATAAGCACAGCTGAGGCCAATACTCCAACGCACACCTTAGCTAGAAATGACACTTCCTCCGGTAACGACCCCCAGGTGTAGCCAAGGAGACATATAGCTTGCACCCGGCGTGTTTACAGCCAGGGGCTAGGGGCTCCTCCTACCCCCACGTGACTCTCGCACTCAGAGGACCATATCTGAAGAAAATGTGGCTGGTCTGGAGGTCCAGTTTGCTTCTGAAGCACTGAAATGGAGGCCAAGAAAAAATCTGTGCCGTCGCTGACACGATCGACGACCCACAAGCCACGGAGAAGGATCTTACAATGTTCGGTGGCCACCGGAGGATGGTCGAAGTAACCTACACCCCTCGCTGAAGCATCTAAGGGCGAAGACCCTCCTGGACGTCTTGAGGGTTGCTTCCTCCCCTTAGGAAAAAGAGGAATCGGAGGAGGCACGACTATGTAGATTCGAGAATGATATCGACAAAGACTCCACAAACATGGGAAGTCTGCTGTTCATAGAGGAGATTCGGTCTCAGGCGCTCTCCCATGAGCACGAAATACTGCCCATGGAGCCACATAGCGGGGGTTCTAACCCGATCAATCACTTGCACCATTTTCAGGCCCTGATAGGCTCCCGGGACTTGAGCATGGCTGCTATGTGCTTGAACTTTCCCATGATGCTCCAAGGAGATGCTTGGGTCTGTTTCTATTATCTCGATCATGCTCCATCTGGACATTCTGGGAGCTTTGTGATAGTTTTGTGTCACATTTTGCCACCATCCTGGAGAAGAGGAAGGCAAACCACGTTGACACTCGGAGTCTCCACCGGGAACTAGAGAAGGCACCAAGAACCCACCAGGGGACCAGAATTAGAAGACAAATCCTTTTAGAGGACTCCCAGACTAACATCCTCGAGAGCATCTAGAAAGAGGAGTTTTTGAAGAGACCAAAACCCGTTAAGAACCCAAAGGCGGTAGACCTATCAAAATACTACAACAACCACTAGCCTCCAAGTTACAACACCGAAGACTACCGAAAGCTACAAAAAGAGATCGAGAGACTAATCTAGAAAGGACACCTCTCCGAGTTCCTGCCGAGATCGGGGTAGACCCTCGAACGTAGCAGGGTGAAGGTAGAACGAGGGAACTTAGAGAATCCTCGAACTAAGAGGTCACCCTACGCTATGGCCTCGACCCAGTAAGAAACAGATCGCATGGCCCGAGGATCGAAGGACGCACAACGGATCATCAACAGCGGGCCCACAAAGTTGTGTCCTAAGAACACTGTCCTCACAATCTGAATAGGGAGACCAAGCCCCGAGGAGAGAAGAGACAACCAGTGAGACTGCCATTAAATACAGGCCTCCCCCTCAAAGCGAGAAGGATCGTATCTTGTCTCGGCAATTCTCTAACTTGACATGTAAAAGATACGCACTCGGGGCAACAACTTGTCCTAAAGGCGCCGGGCACCAACCACCTTAGAGGGTACCAACTGCTTCCACGTGTCAAGTGTAGATACGCTTAACATGCATCACATATTGTGCTTGTAATATGTGTCACATTTGGATTAATAAAATAGTTGTTGTGTTCATCACGCATGTGTTTGCATGAATGCTTGCATGACATCCATGAAATCAAATGACCTAAATTGCCTCTAAATCAGGCGAACTGCAACTCGCTCATAAAATCAACCTACGAACAATCAAAGAATCCTACCTGAGGCAGCTGAACGGCCCAAAAGTGGTCAAAATCACATAGCTTGGGGGCTTGCAGACCAAGCATCGGACCACCATCAGGAGGCCATCAAAACCTTATGGGGCTTCTCTAATCATGAATGTGGTGACTCCCGACAAGACGAGTACCATCAGCCTACCATGGTTGGTAGGTTATGTAGAGAAGCATACAAGTAACGATGTCCTCCAAATAAGAAAGAGCACCAAAGTGGCATCATATGGGCAATGACCTATGTCTACGCTAGAGCCCGGTGGCTGTGGCCTAAAAACCTGTCACCTTGAGCGTGATTAATCCATTGTCGTATTCTAACTGAGGACGAGCACGAGAGGGCTAAGGTGCCCAAAGAAAAAAGGAAAGGAGGCAAGAGTCGCCCCAAGAAGCAGCAGTGCCACCTACCTGCCCTATTACAAACCAAACATACACAAGGATGGCCGTCCATCCGAGGTGAAGAAGTTGCCTACCGATTTGAAGAAAGACCACTCTTCAATTGGGGGCTCCACTCGAGACAAGACAAGTGTTAGACAACCCTCTTGGTGAAACTCTTCGGCTCCGACACCTATCGACACCAACATCTATGAGTAGGTAAACAACAGTCGGAAGGTCTGGCATAACCAGCCAGATTGCCAACTAAAGGAGGTAGGACGACTTGACACCGAGATCCTAACTCCGAGAAGGTGCCGAAGGAGATGCCCTGGTGGTCCCTGCGAATCCGATGGTTCCTTCGACCCCAAAGGCCTTTGACATCGGAGGCTCAAAGTAGGACCCCACAATGACCCTAGCAGCACCATCAAGCTCCCACTCGGGCCTCAATGGCCCACATGGTCTAGACGATGGCGGCCGAGCAACAAAAAGATAACGTCTAGGCTGACAATGCATGACGTACAATAATTATTAAAGCAAAGTTGGACAAAAGAATTTGACATAGGAGAAAAATGGAGTAATCACAATCAGCATCGTTAGATCCTTTTACTAAAAGTTACACTATGCAATGACGGTGTCCGTAGATTTGGAATAAAATGAAAGAACAACATACTCCTACAAGCTATCCGGAGTGATCACTCCTGAAGGGCGCGATCCCTCCTATGGAAAAATAATGAGGTCCTCTTAGCATTTGGCTTTGACATTCCTCACTTCAAAATAAACGACAGAAAAGTTTGGAGCAGCCAGGGAGACGGACGCCCTCTAAAATCGCCCCCTCAGCAATGAAGCCACCTCCTTTGGATGGAGCTTGGACATTAGCTCCCTCTCCTGTTCAGCACTCACGCCCATTAGGTCAAGGAGTTGCCATTGGCTCACCCGACACTCATCCTCAAGCATAGCAATTTGGGCCAAGGCCTAGGCGTGGGTGTCCAAGAGCCTTTCTAGTCTCGCCTCGGACTTGGACAGAGTCTAGTTATGGTAATTGGCTAACTTCTGACTTTTAAGCGCCTCGTCAACGGTAGCATTGACTATCCACTCCATCTCCTATCTATCGACGTGGTTATGCAAGAGGCGGGCAACATCCTACTCCAGAAAGTGAATGCTCTCCTCCAATCTGCAGAGCACCCCTATGACAACCAAAGAGAGGAACCAATCAATCTGACAAAAGAACCACTAAGAAGCACAACCATGAAGGGCAAAAATTCGCATAATCTTACCTTGCGATCAGGAAAATAAAAAGATACAATGGACTCCAGGCCAAAAGGTCCCCTTAGAATCTCCTGATGCTCCGGAGCATGAGAAACTGGGCCGAAATCAGCGCCATCAGCAAGGTGTTCTCAAAAGTGGCAGTTCCCATCTCTTCCAACAATAAGTCATCGTCGCTACTTCCCTTTGTTGAAGACAGAGGCGGAGGAGGGCGACACCTCCGCCAGGGAAGCAATAAGAATGGACTCCATTCTCTCTGGTTCATCCTCCCAACTCAATATCGTATATTTTTTTTCTTATGGGGTTTAGATCCAAAATTGTACCATCCAATTAGCTAATCACAATTCTTTTGGGCTTTTGATCACAATGAGTCATTCTGGGCTTCCTATTGCTGGGCCTTACCGTGCTGGACTTCTGGTTCTCTTAACTCCTGTATGCTCAATTGGTTTTATCAGTTTTTAGACCTCCTTTCATTTCATGAGCCCAACTGGCAGGCCCAAAAATTTTATAATCACCAAAGACTTGATGATTATTTTTGAGATGGAGGTAATTAAATTCCAAGGATACTTACCCATGATTTTATTCATGACAAACAAACTTTAATTTATATTTTTAATATTTCCAATTTATTGAGATAATTATTTTATGTTTGACAATATGAAAATTATGTCCAATTTCGTACAATTCAGATTTACACCAAAATATGTTTTATTGAAAGTAATAATTCAATTTAAATATTATACATTTTGAAATAAATAGTATTTTTAGTTATTTTTTATATAAATATAAAATAAAAATATAAAAAATTTATAAACCTATTTAAATTGATACAGTTTAAATTATAAATAAATATGTTTATATTTTTGGCTTGAATAGTCAGACATATCTAACCTGACTCAATATAATGATTATAAATTTTTATCAAATTTTAATTTATATCTGATATATATTTAATTTTGATTAAATTTACTCATATATAATAAATAATAATTATTAAAATTAAATAAAAAATATTCAAACAGTTAAAATGCCCTATACCATGCCAAATTAAATCAAACGAAACTATCAATGACTAACATGTGTGTGATAAGATTATGATTTGATTTTTTTTTTTTTTTTGAAATCAGATTTTGATGTAATCACTGTTTAAAAACTTATATAAGTAAATACTTATATATATATAGTTGTTCTTATAACTAGATATATTTTGGTCATACGTATACTTTTAAATCAATTTTTAATACATATAGTTAATTATTCATCCTTTTATAAGTTTATTAATACCAAAAATTATTAAATAATTTTATTTTATTATTAATGATGCCACATGTTAAGTAAATTTTTGTAGCATTAAAAATAATTTAGTTTATGTTCAAAATTTTAAGTAAATTATATCAGAAAGTGTTTTTTAAATATTATATATTATTATTTTAACATTAATAAATAGTATAGATTTTCATTGGAATACCATAAATTAAATTTAATCTAATATTAGAGTATTTCTTAATCAATTAATTCTATCACCTATAATATTATTTTTATTTTGTATTATACAATTTTATATATTTATTACGTTCTTTTAAATTGCATTCAAATTATTATTATTATTGTTATCTTAATATTATTGCATGTTTAAATTTTATATCATACATTAAAAATTGAACAAATATTTTTTAGAATTATTAATTAAGTAATACAAATTATTTAAAAATTTAAATTATAATATGCAATTTGGTTACGGTTACTCTCTACTTTACATCAAATTGATTTATATTCAGTCCATAATTAATATAAATGTTTGTATATGATTATTTACGTTATATTATAATGTATAAAAGCAGCACTACGTTTCTTATACAATGTATATGTCCATGGTGGGTAGGTTATTCTATGCATCTTTATGGATTACAATTAATTATGATTTAATTAATTAACTATAATTAATTAGCAACTAATATACTTAATTAACTATACAGTTAATGAACATGCCTGCTTAATTTATGGCCCTCTAAACTTAAATTTAGTCCCAAATAATTCTTGAGTTTGCTTCTAAAAATATGGATTCTGAAGAGTTTTATTTCTATAAGAATTGAAAAGGTTTATTCTTATAATTTTAATTGTATATTTTAAAATAAATAATTATAATTTAACTATATTTTAAAAAAATATGTTAAATTTAATTATTTTAAAATAGTTAAATTATAATTATTTATTTAAAAATAACTAATTAATATAAAAATAATAAGCTATTTATCTTTTTAAGAGATAAAATCTTCCTTAATCTCTAAAAGTATTGTATTATTAATTATTATTCAATTTATTTATTTTTATTTTATATTTATTTCCAACATATTCATATCTTTTTTAAGTAATTTATATATTTTTAGATAACATAAATTTATATATATTTTTTTATTTTTTATATTTATTTCCAACATATTTATATCATTTTTAAATAATTTATTTTAAACTTATTAATCACCACCCCGCAGGAGGTAGCTTGATGTTTTTTCAATATTTGTCAATTATTTTTTAAAAATATTTTTTGGATAATTTATATATTTATATATATATAAATTTATTTACTTTGCATATCCCATGCTGTCTGGATATGGACTCCCACTCTGAAGTAGAAGGAGTTCCGTACAGATGCTGACTTTGAAATTAGGCGTGAAAAATTTTTCCGCGAGGGTCAAATCGATTGGAGATTTTTTATTGTAATTAAATTGAATTAATTTGACTTATTAATTAATTAAATAATTATTCGATTAATGAGTTGCGTCACATAAATTAGCCAATTTTTAAATATTATAATGTTTTTATTGAAATTATAAAATTTATAAAAAATATATTTTATAATATTTACATAATATATTAATATAGAAGTTATCACTAAATAATAATTTATTGATTAATTATAAAAAAATATAAATATTATGCATTTATTAATATATTTTTTTATTTTTATCTGTTATAAATTCTCATTCAATCAATTAATTATAAATATAAATAAAATTATACTCAAAATATATTCACAAATAATAAATTAAGATATTTGTACTAAATTTGAACAATTATTTTTTTAATTATTTAATATATATAATATAATTGATTTAAACAATTACTCATTTAAAAATAAGTAATCGAAAAGTGAACTAAAACCCCAAAAAATCAAAACATTAGTTTTTGTTTCCATTTTAATAATTTTAGTTTGAATTATTGGATTATCAATTTTTTCAACACAATAGTTAAAAATAACAGAAAAAATAATCAATGAAATATTTTTTTATACTTCATAAATAATATTTAAGTTGAGAAAATTAAAAAAAAAATAATTTCGAAAAAGGCAAAAGTCCAAAGTGGGGACGAAAGACACGGTTAGTCTTTTTCAAGGCACGAAGGACACGAAGACAGATGACTCAAGTCAATGTCCACGTGTCCAATAATTGTTCATCCTCCTCAGCGAAAGCGCCACAGTCACCGGCGTAGATCGACGAGGCAAAACGACGCAGTTGAGGTCCTCTAAACCCATTAAGCGGTACCGTTTCTTAAAGTCCAATAAAAACAATAACTCCATTATTAACTAAAGCACTCGTAACAAAAACCATTCCCGAAATCATTTATTACTGTCGGATTCTCCTTCTTCTATTTCTTCAGTTTTTCTTCTCTCGCTCGCTCATCAAATTTTCTCTCACGCACCCTTCTTGAGCTTAGGGTGTGTGAGGAGGTTTTTTTTTTTTGAAGCTCGGACGTCTAAAAGAAACCAAAATCCAGAGCGAGACAGAGTCGACGATAATGAAGAGAGCTAAATTTGAGACAGTGGTGTCAGTGAATAAACTCAGATCATTACAACTGTTCATGGGCTTTGGATTTGTCTACTTCTTCTTGATCACAACGCAATTGCCGCTCTTATTCAAGTCATTTTCGGCAGAAAAACAACACCCAAAAAGCTTCGTCTTAAACCCCAATGTTAAAACCTCAAATTTACTCTCGAATTTGGCTTTCGTAGATCAAAAAACAGACAACAGCTCATTTTACAGGTCCGCCATTGGAGCTTGGAGGGCGGGCGCCAAGCTCTGGGCACAACTCCAGGAACAACCCCAAAAAATCCATTTTCAGAGCAGGTTGGGCAACCATACGACGTCGTGCCCCCGCGAAATCGCCGTCGCAGGGGATGAATTTTTGCGGCGTAATCGGATTATGATGCTTCCCTGTGGACTGACGCCAGGCTCACATGTCACCGTGGTGGCGAAGCCCCGCGCGGCTCACTCGCAGCGGGAACCTACGATTTCTGGGATGCAGGATGCGGTGATGATGTCCCAGTTTATGCTGGAACTGAGGAAAGTGACGGTGGACGACGGCGAAGAGCCACCGAGGATTCTGCATTTTAATCCAAGGATCAAGGGTGATTGGAGCGGGAGGCCGGTGATTGAGACAAACTCCTGTTATCGGAGACAGTGGGGCACGCCAGTCCGCTGCGAGGGGCGGGCGTCGCTGGTGGACGTAGAAACCGGTAGGTTTTTTCCGACGAGTTCCGTTGTTGATCATGCATGGTTGTTTTCTGACATTTTCCCTTTCCTATTTGGTGTTTTGCTGATGTTTCTTGTTGCATTTTCTATGTGTATAATTAGATTGAAGTTCCTATTATGTGAAAGAAGACAATCTGGAGCTTATATTATCATATTGTCTAAGATTTGAATAGGTAAAGTTAGCATAAATTAGAATCGTTCTTTTCAAGATTAGGTAGATAAACTTACTGAAACTCTAGTCCTGTTTCTCTGTTTTGTGGGTCCTGCTTTAATGGAATTCGGGTTAAATGATGCTCTAAGATTCACAGGACGTTGACCTTCATGAAAGATATGTTCTCTCTCTTTGGAACTTTTTTTAGGCTTAAATTAGTCTAACACTTCACATAATCTAAACATAATAAAAGATTTAAATATCGAATAATTTTTATTAGAAGTGCTATTATTATGATCCATATTTATTTATATATATGTATGTTATTTATATCTATATTAATGAGTTTAATGAAATGATAAATAAACGAATGTTATATTATTAAAAGACATCTTTTAAATATTTATTAACTCAAGATATTTTATACTATCAATTATAGAGGAAAAAAAATATAATTTTACTCACTACCCTTTTTGGTAGATTTGTTTTTGTTGGACTGTCAAAACCGTTCGTCAATCAACAATGAGGGTCGAAATATGAAGAATAGAAGTTACTTGTTTTTTAAAGAAAGAGAAACTCATCTTTCATTAAATATTTTACCTTTTTCAGATATATAAATATAAGTACATATATATTCATTGTTTTATTTACTGGCATAATATAATTTACAAAATACTAGTCATTGTCATGATATAGTATCATTAGATCTTCATTCCACGAAGGGCTAGCATGACTTCATGTATGGCTTTAGCAAAAACAGGAGCATCACAATTAAAAAAGTCAGATAATTATCTTTAATATTTCTCATCTATGTGGATTTCTTCTGAGGTTATTTATCATCACCCAAAGTTGAAGGGTTTTAGCCTTGTAGGCCAATGGAACAAGAAATCCACTTTAAAAACCCTTTTGAGTTGCTTTATATGTTATTCTGTTAGTCAATTTGACCTTATTATATGTGTATTATATGAAGTTGATGGGCAGGTTAAATGCGAGCATTGGTTACGGGACGATGATGATAGTTTAGATGCATCAAAGGCTATTTGGTGGCTTAAGAAGTTGATCCGGCCGATTAAGAGGGTGGCAGTCCATTGGCCATATCCTTTCTCAGAAGACAAGTTTTTTGTTCTTACGATTTCAGCTGGCTTTGAAGGTTTTCATATGAGCGTCGATGGGAGGCATGTCACCTCATTTGCTTATCGAACCGTAAGAATCGTGCTTTACACTTCTGTGACTACTCCATTTTACCCAAAAAAAAAAAATAAAAATTTAAAGAATTAAGTACCAAATTTAGTTATATTTGGATCTCATTTCTTCTAATCTTTTCCCATATCTCCCAAAATTTAGTATGAATGAGTTATCAGTATCATGATCATAGATAAAAATATCAATAACTATATTGATATTAGTCATATATTTGTATCTATATTGATACTGAATGAGATATTTATACCAAACATTGTAAACGCAAAAAAAAAAAAAAAAAAAAAAATGATGACAACATTACAAATGATCTATATATTAAATTTTATCATGAGTAATTATTTATTTATCTATTTGAGAAATTTTAGTCATTTTTTTTTAAATTAGTCTTAATATGATTCTAAATAATTAAAAAATCTTTATATGTTTTAGAAGATTTAGGTATATTGAAAACATATGGATTTAAAAATTTAATAACAAAAAATTATTATTATATTTCAACGAATATATCGTTATATGTTGTCAAAATTGCAACATAATAAGATATTTCTCTTGCATCAAAAAATAAAAAAGCCTGTCAATATAGAAATATATCGATCGATATAAACATCGGCCGATAATTTTATTCACACACTGATTCATGATGGATGTGGGTAGTCCTAAATCATTAGTTATATTGATAGGGGTTTGACTTGGAGGATGCCACCGGACTTCATCTCTATGGAGACATTGATGTGCATTCTATGTATGCCGCCTCCTTGCCAATATTAGATCCAAGTTTTGCTAGACAGACGTATCTCGAGATATCGCCCGAGTGGCAGGCCCCACCCTTCCCCGAGGGGCCCGTTGTTCTTTTCATCGGAATCCTTTCTGCCGGAGATCATTTTGCTGAACGCATGGCCGTGCGTAAATCTTGGCTGCAACATCCCTTGATCAGATCCTCAACAGTTCTCGCTCGCTTTTTCGTGGCGTTGGTAAGTTTTGAAGCTAAGTTACTAATAGAAATAGATAGTTTGTGAAAATAATAGCTTTTAATGATATGTCAACAGCACGAAAGAGAAGACGTAAATCGTGAGTTAAAGAAAGAGGCTGAAATTTTCGGTGACATTGTCATTGTGCCATATTTGGATAAATATAGCCTTGTTGTGTTGAAGACACTGGCAATCTGTGAATATGGGGTGAGTAGTGAAGTGTCGCAAACTTTGGTGATCAACTTTTAACATGTTTTTAATCATTCAACTTTAAATTTTTTTTTTTTTTTTTTTTGAAATTTATAAGATTTCAGTGGATTGTAGGTTATGACAGCGTCGGCAAAATTTATCATGAAGTGCGATGATGACACTTTTGTTAGGGTAGACGAGATCGTCAAGGAAGCAAAGAGAGTTCATAGCGACAAAAGCTTCTTCTTGGGAAAAATGAACTTTTACCACAAGCCACTGCGCAAGGGTAAATGGGCAGTCACTTACGAGGTATGAATTTCATTTGGTTTCCAAAAGGGTTGGGAAGCCATGAGCCGAGTGCTCAATCGAGCTTTTAAGAATAGGGAACAAGCTCTTGGAGAGCTATTCTAGTCAATCTTAAGCAACTTTAGTGATCATAGGAGAATTGTGTTGACTAGTATCTTGTTTGCACATCGCATGTCAGCTAAAGGGGTTCAAAGTAGACATTAGCTCGACTTATTAATACTTCTTGAACCCGGTTTGACTAACCTTTAACCAAAAGAATTTGGGTCAAGTTTCAAGAAATATGGCTAGTTTAATTATGCTATTTATGCGGCTGATATTTAGCTGATATTACAAATATTAGTCGATATGTATTAGTATTAGAGACTTCTAATACCAATATTTTTAATACTGTGATGATGTTATAATATGTTTCATTATCAGGCAATATATCAATACTATAGCTCTGTCAGTTTATATTTTACACTATCTTTTTCCTTCTGACATATTCGTCACCAGTATATATTGTTAAATATGCCCAATATTGATACGGATTGCATCAATAGAGAGCACTATAAACTGTACTGATCCGACACTCAGATATATCTCAATATGTAACGACATTCTAATGTCTCCATTCAAGTTATTATATAAATTGCCGATAACATTTATTGTTGAATCGTTTCAGGAGTGGCCTGAGGACTATTACCCGCCTTACTCAGATGGACCAGGCTACATTGTGTCATCGGACATCGCCCGATTCACCATCACCCAGTTTGAGGAGGGAAAATTGAGGGTAAAGCTAAACTTACTGCTGATCTTTGTTTTCTGCTGGTGATTTTCTGCCTATGAGCAATTTTCTCCATTGGAGCAGTTGTTCAAGATGGAAGACGTGAGCATGGGGCTGTGGGTCCAGCAGTTCAGGAAAACAAGAAGGGTCGAGTATCTGCACGACTCGCGATTCTGCCAGTTTGGTTGTGTGGATGGGTACTTCACCGCACATTATCAATCCCCCAAGCAGATGATTTGCTTGTGGGACAAATTGCGAAACGAAGGCAAACCCCGATGCTGCAACTTGAGATGATATTATCATCACAACTGCTAACCAAACTTTTCCTGCCTTTTATATCCGTCACGATTGATATGCCCAAAGAAATATAGGAAACAGGAACAAGAATAGGAAGAAGATTTTACGGTCAAAAGTTCATTCCTGTAAGTAAACTGAAGAAAGAAATTGGATACAAATCATATACAAATGGGGGCTGCCTTTCATCCTCTTTGACTTGCCCAATGCATGGATTTTGTAATTCATACCAGTAAACCACAAGAGTGAAATGAAAAGAGTTCAAGCTTTCTGACTTATTTTGTTATTATTTGCTAAAAGAGAATTACTGATCTTTGTAAAGGCTATGCAAGCAAAGGACTTCGATGGTCATTTTCCCATTTTTCTGGCATTTTTTTGAGTATGCATTGTTTTTATCCACGCGGAGTCTCTAAGGTCATGCAAATTTTGGATCGTGGTGTGATGGAATTATAAAAGATTTGATAAGAGTAACAGATGCTATTCTTAATGGATTAGAAGTTATTTCTATAGAACAGATAGGAAAAATAATATTTAAGATGATTTGAATAGTTAAAATGTTGGTTAGATATAACATTATTGACTATAAGGAATGACTGAGATTAGAGGCAAGATGGAGAACCAAGGTTATGATACAGCAGATAGAAAAACGGAGCTAGACTTTTTAGTACGAATTAAAAGAAACTGCCGGGTTGTTTATCATGATGGTATGGGAAAATAACAGCAGTGTCTGCTGGAGCCATGGAATTTACTTATGATCAATTCATTATGTTTCCTGTGAAGCTCATGACCAATTTGTACATAGCTGATTTATGTTTTTAGGTGTCACTGCACGATTTTTTGTTTTTTTTGCTCAAGTGAGAGATTGATAGATAGGATTTTGCCGGTTGATGTTCACATAATGTAGGCTTGAGTGTGAAAATTGTTAGAATGTCATGTGCAAGTTTTGCTCAAGTAGAAAAAGGTCAGGCATCCAGTGCACAGAGTTTCACAATTTATGCTTGAGCAACATGTTGCCTTTTATATAAATCGAATATAGTTGTGCAAGATGACACAAGTTTTCATCAGTTTCACTTTGTTCTTGAAAGCAAACATGGGATGGAGAGAGGGGATAAGAGCAAGGTGAAATTCTCACAGCCAGATGATATTTTTACTCAATTTTTTAGAATTTTCAGCCATGATGAACTAAATCGTGTGTAGAATACTTTCACTAATTTAGATTTCCTGTTTACACTCCATTTTGGTGCAACTCTCAAGTTTTCACTTGTATAATGAGGCGTGTGATGCTTTGTCAAGAGTGGAGAGTTGATGTATTCATATTGAGAGCTAAAGTGAGTATTTGTAACAGTGATTGAGCTTAGTGGAGCTCTGTTTGGATACAAAAGTTCCGTGATTTTTTCATTTGGTTTGAAGTGATTTTCTATGCACAATTTGTAGTTTCTTGTAATTGATTTACGTTTATGACAGTTTCTTCCTCTATACTGTGGTAGAGCTACTTTACTACTGACGGTTTCAATCCGGCTCCATCATAAAAGGGACATTAGTTTTCTCCCGAACCTATTAAACCATTTCAGTTACATTGCACCGATGACATTAGTTGTTTGTGACTGCTAGAGCAATTTTTATCATTGAAAATAAGTTCACCATTATCATTTCTTCAAATCATACAACTATACCCTTCGCATTAATAACATGAAATTAGAAGTATGGAGACATAAAATCCCAGGTTCCATTGAGCTGCACTGTTAGGCTAGTTGGCTATATAAACATCTCAAGACCAGCAACAGAAATGGAAGAAAGAGGAGCCACTCACCACGATGCATTGCAGACCGACAGCCACTCAAGGGAGAAGATGGTGCCGAACTGGGATTGCTAGCAGGCTTAACGACCTCCTTCGAGCAAGTATAGTTGCATCGACTGGGACGAACAGCCCGATAGACACCATTGCTAGCTAAAATGAAGATGTCTTTCCTATTATCCTCACCGAATGAGTATATGTAACCAAGGGCAGGCAGCGTACTATTCGGTACAGAGCTGCACGGGAGAGGCGAGTCAGGTGCACAGCTGAAAGGTATGCCGGTGGTGGTAAAGTTCCCACTGTTTTTCGGGTTTTCGGCGGCTGCCCAGATATTGCTTGCGTAAAGATCACCATACAAGTAGCTGCCAGCATCATTAAGCCATTTTAGCGTTCAGAATACATATGAGTTGAAAAATGTCCCATATGAAAGTATTAGATGTTGTAATAGCTTATTGATGTATGCAGGTTGATAACTTAATTATTTGTATTTTTTGGTTAATGTGGTATTTAACACGTGCGAGCAAGCTCCACATGTGTCTGCACATACAGTGCAATGAGACCTTCTTCCTTGATGGTCCCCTATTTCCTAACATCGGTGTCAGAGCCAATGATTCAGTTTGTAAGCGCAGGTAGTTTGAGTTCAAGGGGGACTGAGTGTGTATAGGCTCATACATGAAGGGAAGATTATTTGAAACATGTAAAAAGGTCTACAATGGAAGAAATAGAAGATGTTATAGTAGTTTATAAGTGTGTATTGACCAGTAATCTAATAACTTGGGCATTTGGGTTTGAATGGCATCCAACATATGTGAGTAAATTTTTTGCGTCACACAGATGGTGCATTGATACCTACCTCCTTAATGATCTCCAATTTTCTAGGCTGTGTGCTACGCAATTAGCAACTCTAAGATGGAGACAGCATTTGGAAGTGTACAAGGTAGATGGGATGAGATGGATGTTGTGATCACTCCCGAGTAGCTTATGTCCGCGGACTCCATGGAAGTATGGACGAGGATTTTGAATGAGGCATCATGTCCGAGCATACTTGGACGAGGACTCCATCCACGCGTGCGTTGACTTATTCTCTCATTAATGATCTACGGCAGCAATAAATGCGGACAGGCTACTGTTGTAGCCTGATTGGAAGTTGGTGGCGGCCACAACTTCCAAGACGTTGCAGGCCTGCCAGGCGTGCGCCTGGCAGGCAACATGCCCTGCCACCCTAGGCGCTAGGGTGGCTGGGTAGCCTCCTAGGCTGGTGAATATATATATATATTTTATATGTATATATATGTGTGTAGAGATCATTTATTAGTGTGTGAGAGTTTGGTGAGTAGTTGGGTGTGCCTTTGTGAGTAACCACTTTGTGAGACTTGTGAGAGAAACACTTAGTGAGAGAAAGTTGTACACTTGAGATTATTTTTCTTTAGTTTGCTTCACAGTAACTATGACATAAACAATCCTCTTATAGTGTATTCTTTTGTGGTTTTTCCTCACATGAAGGGTTTTCCACGTAAAACTCGTGTGTTTCCTCTCATATTTCTCTCTCTCCCTCTCTAGCCCGACCGAGAGCCTTTGGTCTCTGTTTCTGTCCGAGCGTTTTGTCCGCTCGGCCTTCCGCGCGTTTTGTTCCAACAATTGGTATCAGAGAGAGGTTGTTTACTCGGTGATCTTTGCTTGCTATCAGAAATGGAGTTTGGCAGCAAGATGGTTTGTTTGAACGGTTCAAACTTTGACATCTGGCAGAGCAAAATGTCTGACTTGCTTTTCGTCAAGTCTATGCACGATCCGGTCTTCGCCTCAGAAAAACCGTCGACGAAAACGGACGAGGTCTGGGCGTTGGAGCACAAACAGGTGTGCGGGTTCATTAGGCAGTTTGTGGACGAAAATGTGTACAACCATGTTCGTAGAGAGACAAATGCCAAAGCCCTTTGGGAGAAGCTGGAGAAGCTCTTTGCCTCCAAATCTGGTAACAATAAAATTTATCATTTGATGCGGTTGGTCCATATCCGAGACAAGGACGGATCTTCGTTGCCGACCACTTAAACGAGTTTGAGGGATGCGTGGACCGCTCAACAAGATGGGCATTAAGTTCGAGGACGAAGTGTTAGGACTTTGGCTCCTAGCAACCCTCCCGGACTCATGGGAAACCATGAGGGTCACGATTGCCAACACAGCTCCAAACAGTGTGGTGACACTGGAGATGGTAAAGGGAGCTGTGCTGAACGAGGAAGTACGACGGCTTTCTCAGGGTACGTCTACCTCTCAGCAGCCCGAGGTCCTTGTCACAGAATCAAGAGGAAGAAGCCGAGGACGTGGCCCAAAGTCTGAAGACAAAGGGCGGAGTAAGTCACGTTCTCGGTACCAAAATATGGAGTGCCATCATCAGGCAAGAAGGGCCACATCAAAAAGTTCTCACTTCTACAAATGGAAGCGTGAGAACGCCGGGAAGCGAGAAGGGCGAAAAGAGACGAGGCGAGGAAGAGTCCTCGGTCTGTTGTGACAAGAGGATCTCCTCTTAACTTGTGAGTCTCGAGGACTTGATGGCACGTGGGCGAAATCAGTCCTGATTGGGTAGTGGACTCGGCGCTTGATCCCATGTTACCTCCGGGAGAGAATCTGTTCTCCACTTATGCTCCTTGTGCCCCAGAGTACCGAGAATGGGCGATAAGCGAGGCGTCAGGGAGTTCATCGGACGTGGAGACATCACGTTGGTGATGAATACTGGAGCACGACTGACTTTGAAGGACGTCCGGCACGTCCCTGACATTAGACAGAACATCGTCTCAGTTGGGCGACTGGATGATGAAGGTTACTGCAGCGTCTTCTGTGACGGCAGTGTCAAAATGACTAAGGGCTCCATGGTCATTGCCCGAGGAACTAAGGCATCTGGCCTTATATTTTGAAAGCTCAGGCTGAAGTAGCTGAGGTGAACGCCACGAGGAGTGCGGAGTCCTCGGATCTTTGGCACAAGAGGCTCGGACACATGAGTGAGCGTGGCATGGGTCACTTGGCCAGAAAGGGTCTCATCCCCGAGGTGGATGGAGACATGCCTAGGACGTGTCCTCACTGCATGGCGGGGAAACAAAGAAGAGTCTCCTTCTCCGAAGATGTAACTTCCAAGAAGTCCGAGATCTTGGAGCTTGTACACACGGACGTGTGTGGCCCTCTCCCGGAGAAGTCTTTTGGAGGTGCACAGTACTTTGTGACCTTCATAGACGATTGCTCGAGGAAGAAGGGGTGTTCCCGCCAAGACCAAGGACCAGTCGCGGAAATTTTTCAACAGATCCACGTCCTTGAGCGGGAAACCGGAGGAGACTAAAGCGTGGGAAGGAGCGACAATGGTGGCGAGTACATTGGACAGTTTGATGCCTATTGCGAACCCATGGCATCAAACATCAAGACTCCACCAAAAACGCCACGGTTGAAGCTGAGTGGGCGAGAGGATGAACCGCACTCTCATGGAAAGGGTTAGGTGCATGCATCCGAGGCAAGGGTGCGATGATCCTTTGGGGCCGAGGCCTCGAGGACGGCAGCCCATGTTATTAACCGCCGCCTGAGAAGCCTTTGACGGGGAAGTTCTGGAGCTGATTTGGGACCAGGAAAGAACCAAAGATCCTGATCATCTGCGGACTTTTGGTTGCAAGGCCTTTGCCTATGTTCCGAGAGATGAGAGGACCAAACCGGGAGCCAAAGACACTACAATGTGTTTTTTCAGGCTATGGTGAGGAAGAATTTGGGTACAGCTTTACGACCCAAAAACAAAGAAGCCGGTTCGTTCCGCGACGTGATCTTCGTTGAGGACGAGACCATAGAGGACGTTGGGAAAGATGTGAAGTCTCTTTCCAAGTACCTCCCGAACGGACACAAATGAGATTGAATTGGCGTCTTGTCCTATACCTCTTGTATCCGATGTCCTCGGATCAAGGGTAATCCCAACCAGATCAAAGTAGCGCCTCGGGATCGGGTTCAAGATGTGGTACCTCGGCAGGTGAGGTAGCCCAAGTGAGACGATCGTCAGAATGAGACGTCCGTCCGTCCGCCTTCCAGCCAGTGAGTTTGTCCTCCTCACTGATGCTGAAGAACCAGAGGACTTCGAAGAGGCCATGAGCAGTGCTGAGAAGGATAAATGGTTTGAAGCCATGAAGGAAGAAATGACTTCCCTTCATGAGAACCATACGTTTCAGTTGGTGGAATTGCCTAAGGGGAAGAAAGCTCTGAAGAACAAATGGGTCTTCCGCCTGAAGGCAACCGAGGACCCGAGCGCCCCAAGACACAAGGCACGACTTGTGGTCAAAGGTTTTGGTCAACGAAAGGGTGTTGACTTTGATGAAATTTTTGCGCCTGTTGTGAAGATGTCCTCGGTCCGTATAAGGTTTCTGACTTGCTGGCATTGGACACGGAGATTGAAAGAATCGGATGTCCCGGACAGCCTTTCTCCATGGAGATCTAGAGGAAGAGATCTACATGGAGCAACGGTGATTTTGAAGTCAAAGGAAAGGAGGACTTGTTTGTCGTTTGAAGAAGAGCTTGTATGGTGAAACAAGCTCCAGACAAAGTGGTACCGGAAATTGAGTAGTGTTATGGTCAGCGAGGTTACCATAAGACCTCCTCGGACCACTTTGTGTCTTTGTGCGAAGTTCTCCTGACAATGATTTTGTCATCCTTCTCCTTTATGAGACGACATCTTTGGTTGTCGGACGAGAATAGTGCTCGGATTATGGAGAGTCAAGAAGCGGCTTCGGACTTTTTCGCCATGAAAGACCTCGGACGTGGCGAAACAGCATTCGGGAATCAGGATTTCTCGCGACCGAGAGGGCAAGAAGCTCTGGCTGTCCCAGGAAGGTTATATTGAAAAGGTGCTTCAAAGATTCAATATGGAAGGGTCCAAGCCTGTCAGCACCCCACTGGCCAACCATTTCAGACTAAGTAAGCAGCAGTGTCCGTCCTCGGACACTGAGAAGGCGCGTATGAGTAAGGTTCCTTACTCCTCGGCCGTTGGCAGTCTTATGTACGCGGCCGTGTGTACACGTCCGGACATTGCTCATGCGGTTGGCCTTGTAAGCAGATTTCTCTCAAGCCCAGGGATGGAGCATTGGTCTGCGGTGAAGTGGATCTTCAGATATCTGCGCGGAACCTCCAAGGTGGGTTTGATGTTTGGAGATGAGAAGCCTCAATTAATTGCGTACATGGACGCAGATATGGCGGGGACGTTGATTCTAGGAAATCAACGCCCTGGATACTTGGTGAAATTCATGGGGGGGCGGTCTCCTGGCACCCAAGTTACGTAAGCGTCGCTCTCTCGACCACGAGAAGCGTAATTCATTCACGCACCGAGGCCTGCAAGGAAATGCTATGGATGAAGAGGTTCGGCCCAAGAATCGGGTCTAAGGCAAGAGGCGACGAGATCCTTTGTGATAGTCGAGTGCCATTCACTTGTGTAAGAACTCCTCATTCCATTCTCGGTCAAAGCACATTGACGTGCGATATCATTGGGTGAGAGATGTCTTTGATGATGGGCAGCTATCAATTGGAAAGGTCCGCTCGGACGATAATGGGTCAGACATGATGACCAAGGCTTTGCCAAAGGGGAAGCTGGAAGCTTATTGTGACATTGCTGGTCTAACTGACTTTACTCCCACTCGGTCGTGAGGGGAAGTTTGTTGTGGTCACTCCCGAGTAGCTTATGTCCGCGGACTCCATGGAAGTATGGACGAGGATTTTGAATGAGGCATCATGTCCGAGCATACTTGGACGAGGACTCCATCCACGCGCAAGGCGTTGACTTATTCTCTCATTAATGATCTACGGCAAAGAATAAATGCGATGCCATTTCTTGTTGTCAGCGATCGAAGTCAGTGGCGCCACAACTTCCAAGACGTTGCAGGCCGCCCAGCGCGCGCCCTGCAAGCAACATGCCCTCGCCACCCCAGCGCTAGGGTGGCCGGGTAGCCTCCTAGGGTTTGGTGAATATATATATATATTTTATATGTATATATATGTGTGTAGAGATCATTTATTAGTGTGTGAGAGTTTGGTGAGTAGTTGGGTGTGCCTTTGTGAGCAACCACTTTGTGAGACTTGTGAGAGAAATACTTAGTGAGAGAAAGTTGTACACTTGAGATTATTTTTCTTTAGTTTGAGCTTGTATAGCTAACACTTGTAAACAATCCTCTTATAGTGTATTCTTTTGTGGTTTTTCCCTTGCTTACAGAAGGGTTTTTCACGTAAAACTCGTGTGTTTCCTCTCATATTTCTCTCTCTCCCTCTCTAGCCCGACCGAGAGCCTTTGGTCTCTGTTTCTGTCCGAGCGTTTTGTCCGCTCGGCCTTCCGCGCGTTTTGTTCCAACAATGGAGTTGTAAATTGTTGTTATGACTTAACTAGTTAGCGCCTAAAAAACCAGTAATGATTAATGCAGTGCTAAAAAATTTGAGCACAGACAGACTAATA
The DNA here is from genome assembly GCA_033239525.1 of Nepenthes gracilis. Taxonomy (NCBI): domain Eukaryota; kingdom Viridiplantae; phylum Streptophyta; class Magnoliopsida; order Caryophyllales; family Nepenthaceae; genus Nepenthes; species Nepenthes gracilis. The sequence goes on along the minus strand of BSYO01000015.1, from coordinate 5,471,528 downwards.
TAGGAGTGGGAGATTGTTAGAAACATGTATGAGTTGAAAAGGAACGGAAAAAGTTGAAAGCTATTATAGTAGTTTATAAATCGTGATGACCAATGATCCCGTTGCTTAGACTTTTGAAAAAATATAGCATCAAACACATGTGAGTAGGCAAACACAAGCCAGGTGGTGCGTTGGAGGATGGGGGGCTCCCCTGCAAAAGTGATGAAGAGCCCCTCCTATGCAGATATTTTTTAAAAAATATAATAGTAGTTTTATTTTTGATTAATTTTTTTAGTAATATGAGTATTTCAATATTTTAATATTTAAAAATAAAAAAGTTATTTTAATAATTTTTAATAAAATAAAATAGGGACCTGTGGGAACCTACCAAGGACAGGCTCCCCCTCACCATGTATTCTGAAAAATTTTATGTATTTTTTGTCTTGAATCTTTAGTATTCTTTTATTTATTATCTATGCTTACTATTTAGATAGAATCCCGTCACCTCCCCCTCAATCCATTTGGTGGGACATTCCTCCATATAGTCTCCAATTCTGAAAAATATTACTAGCAAACTCCTTTTTACTTTTTAAAAAAGTATTAAAGCAATGTCATTTTAATTAAAAAAAAAATCAAAACGATAATATTTTGATAATGGGCAATTATCTGCCGATTAAAATCCCACCCACCACCCCACTTGCACTCACTTTCAACACAATCGTCCTTCCCTTGTTTTGATATTAATCAAATGTTTTGACTTATATTATTTGTTTTGTATTTTTGTCAATTTTAGAAGAAAAAAAGGTATCCTTTGTTGTCAATACCATAGCTTATATAACTGTACTGGTACCATTAGTACGGACTTAACACCCTTCCTAACATTACTTGATCCTCATTGGTAGTACTGAGTCGAGTTGTTTGGATCGGCATCTTACCTTCCATACATGCAGGGATCAGTCCCGGAGCGATAGAAGAATCCGCCTGAGATTGCTGCAGATCCTAATTTCTTGTTGACGTCAGAATGGCTGTAACCGGACACTGGAAAGATCAGATCTGGGGAGGAAGTAGAACTGTTTTCCAAGGAAGACAGCTGCCGTGGGTCGGAGAGAATTGGGCCTTCATATATTCGCCACCCATAATTTCCTCCTTTAGTGACCACGTCTACCTCTTCGTATTTATCCTGCATGGTGACAATCAAAGATGCAGAGATGCCGTCAGTTTGGGATGTGTGTCAATTGCATTGAATGTGTCTCAGATTTTCGGATTGTCGGATGTTTTCAGAATTAAAACAAAAATCTTTGAAAATATCTGATTGTTCAAACAGATATAATTGTTCAATACATGCAAATACTCGAACAGAGATTAGTTAGAAAAGACCTCTTCGACACAAATAGACGCAGCTGTTCATGTTAAACTCTATAAATGCTAGATATGTGGTTCGAATTGGTGCAGAAAAAACAGAGAAGAGCTCTCATATTACTCTCAAATATATGATCATTGGGAATTATTATTTACTGTAGAAAATAATTACTAAGAATTATATAGATAAACTTGCTTTTTATTGAAGGTTCTAAGCTTGTTCAAGTAATGCAAAACACAATCAAACAAAAATGTCAGTACATTCTAAGAACTATTAGCATAAACACATTGGCACCTGTAAGGATCACTATAACCTCAAGAAAAGCAGCATTATTCCACTCCTCAATGTATTTTCTTAGAGTCTCTAGCCATTTCCATTTCAATTTTTTCTTACACTGACCAGAAAGGGATGTCATAATGTACAAAACTTCCTTCATTACAAGCTCTGGAAATAATAGATTACAAAGATGTTCTTTCTATGATTTAAAATAATAATTTCCCCAGTCACCATGTGCTACTGTGTAAAGTGAATTGATTGCTAGTAAACTTAACCTGTCCAACATCAGCACAGACAAAATAAGAAGGCCGTTGTGCATCAAAGCTACACCGCCATGGATTTCTGAATCCCATCGCCCAAATCTCCGGCTCCAATTCCTTGTCCTCTGAGAATGGATTATCTCGAGGGACACTATAGTTTCCCCACAGCCCAAGTTGATCTATGTCTTTTTCGGCTGCAAAGAAATATTAATAGCATATTCATCAGAATTCCTCTTTTTTCATAAAAAATCAATATTGACACAGAAAATTTAGTAAGGAAAACTTGTCTATAAAATGCATGAAAATATCTTCCGATATTTCACCAATATGTATAGGTACAAGGGACCCAACATTAAAGATGGCATATCACTGTATAACAGTCAATATATATCAGCCAATTTTATTATTCGCTTTGCTATAGGAAACTTAAATCCACACATATTAAATATACCTCAATCCTTTAAAGAGTCTAAACCTACATATTTTATAGAAGTATAATAATGCATACATCAAAGTTTTGGGATATTTTTTAATTAAAACTCTTCAAACAAAAAGATATATTAATAAAAATAGTTAAAAATTTTAGTATATAACTTACTTTTAATGTAATTACGAGAATTATTTTATTGATATACCTATGATTGATAATACCATGCAATTTTCTAGTAATACTCACTTGGCATATTATCAACATCGAGTCTCAAAATCTTTCCAAGAACAGATTTCTTGTTCTGAGCAAAGTTATAGGGATCACCTCGGCCGCCTCCATCCCCCATCATAAAATAGAGATAACCATCAGCCGGTCCAAAGAGAATCTGGCCTCCATGGTCATTTGTAAATGGTAGACCAATTGTGAAAATCCTCCTTACTTCCAATGGCTTGGCATTTTTCGCCTGAGAGAGAAGATGGGATTTTCAGCTAATCAAAAAATTTCCCTACAAGTTACTAGGAGAAAATGAAAAGAAAACAGGTTGAAATAGGAGAAAAGATGTCAAGGAGGGTTAACAATAACAGTTTCTTTAAGATAATTTACGTCCTTAACAATAAAAATGGGTTAAATGCAAAACGTCACCAGAATAAAATGATGCCATTATGTTTGATTTTGTTTTGCACTAAGAAAATGAAACGAAGAACATTCGTAGAAAGCAAGATTGTTTAATACCGAGTGATCATTCTCGCGATTATTTATAAGAACTAATAACTGATCTAGTTTTGTACACTTTGAAATCAATCCAAACCTAATTTTCATAGAAGATGGTCCACTTCTAAACAATTGTTGCCATTCAAGATACTTATCATTTGAAAAATAAACAAATCCACCCAATATAACCTCAAATAGGCTACATGGATTCGCAATTGACTGAGTACCAAGTGTGCCAAAAATGGACAGTATGCCCTATGTAGGCATTCTTCACACAAATAGCATAGCACTACTAATGATATTTTTACAAAGTATTAGGACACTTGTATGTATATCTATCCATTAATAAGGGCTATAAAAACTTCAATGTGAGGCATTCTTCCAGTCCTTCATTTTGAAATATACAACAAGGTTACCATATCTGAAATGTAAGGAGTGTATAGATGCTTACTAATGAAGGATCAGACGCAGTACCATTTGCACTAAACTCTGCAACAACACTTTGATATTGGCAAGGCTGATAAGAAGACGATGTGTTCAACTTTGACGGATCACAGTTGACATCCGAATTACAGCCACACCTTCCGGCACATCCCGGAGATTTGAGCTGATCACAGTTGTACGAAGCAAAGAAGCGGCCGTTCTTCGCAAAATTTGGGTGGAAAGCCATTCCCATCATGCCAAACACGGTTTCAAAGAAAACTTGATCCGTTAAATCGACAAAGGGATCCGATTCATCTAACCCCAATTTTTCTCCCGAATCTTGTTCAGGAACAGTAGCTAGCCAAATTTTACCGGGCAAGCTGGAGAAGAAGGCGCGATTAGACCCGTCGGGATGCGCAACCATGTTGATGAAGCCTTCGTCATCGATTTTCTCGAGGCATAGGCCTTTTGGAGGAGTTAGGGTTTCAGTTTTGTTGAATGAAACCGGTTCACCATCGAAACAGGCAGAATCATCCATGGAAGATCCACCAAATACATCACAGAAAGCGGTTTCTGAGTTCCATACTTCCATAAGTGTGGAAGAGTTGAAAGAAATTGACGATCCGCTTTTGCCCTGTAATGACGGGGCGAACGGAGAATTGAGTATGGATACATTCTTGCACGTGTTCCATACAGTCGCGCAAAAGCTTTGTTGCAGCTGCTTTGATGAGTGAGAGCTCGATGATGAATCAGTTGAGTTGCAGAGAATTGGAACTTGCCTTTGTCCTGACTCTACGTTGAAGAGCTCTGCTGAAAAGGGATCACAAATCTGCAATGGGAAGATACATTCAGTGCCTATGAATGAAAGGGAAATGAACCCATGACACTTCGGTTTCACATCAAAGTCTTAATGATGATCATGAATCTAAATTTTCTAAAATCTTCATTTTTTTAATAATTATTTCTGAACACCCCACATGATATAAAATAAATCTGTATCTAATTAATTCTTCAATAAACATTTACAGCCAAAATAATACATGATGGGGGCATCAAATATCATATCCTCACAAGATTTTATTTAATTATATGATTATAATAAACTGAATTTTCTTTCAATCTGATATGAGGTCAAATCAGAAGTTGAAGATATTCTACTATATAGGTCCATACCAGCAAGCCTCTTAAATACTAAATAAGGATACTAGGTATTTTTATGTTAAGTTTCCTCTATAGAATGTTCAATTGAGAGTAAAGTATAAATGAAACACTGATTCACTCTAAATTATGTGCTAAGAAATAATTATAAGAGAAACTGGGATTAAAGAACTAAACCTAAAACTATTTGATTAATAAAGTTTTAATTATGATATTAGGTGAAATTTTAAAAATAGTTTTGTAACTTGGGGTATGTGCATTTATCATGGAAAGCTCCTAGTGGGGTAACAAGAACATGTAGGGCCTAACAATCAGTCAATTTCAGGGGTGAAAAGTTATCTTGTAATCGGCAAATGAAAGGCCATGGCTTACAGCACAGAGAATTAATTTCAGAATGGCAGCGCAACTGGAATCAGAAATATTCATAGCCTGAAAGTCGTTCTTCAATTGAAGATCTTTACTTGAGTCACAGCAAACACTTCCATTGTAAGGGCAGAATGCCAACTGCGTCTTCGAAATTGTAGGTGCTCCTGTTCCAATTCAGCCATAACAGCCAAGCTTTATTACAGAAGAGAGAGAAATAGAGAGAGAGAGAGAGAGAGAAGAAGAAGAAGAAGAAGAAGAAGAAAAGAGAGAGAGAGAGAGAGAGAGAGCTTACTTAAGTCAGTGCACAAGGGAAGTGAAGAAGAAGGCTCAAAGAGCAGAAGCAAGGGAGAAAGCAATAAGAGAACGGCGGGAAAACCAGTCATCTTCTTCAGGCAGAAGGAGAAGCAGAGGCAAACCTAGATTTATTTCTCTTCATTGAGTGCTTTCACATTGACTCAGAAAAACCGCCATTAATTCCAGTGAAGTCTCTCAACTAAAAAGCTTGAAGATGAGTCACTGGTTCAACAGCCCTTGAATTTGCTCCAACTTTTCCATTAAAAAAATTATAAAATTAGGTGGAATTGACTTCTGATGACAGGTTTCTATCAGGCTTTGATCATCTGACACGATTATTTTAAAATAATTATTTTTTATCTGATAATTTTTAAAAACAGTACAGATGGAGAATAATTATTAAATTAATAATTATTGATATATAGCCGACGGGTTCAACATGGATCAAAGCCAAAATCAATAAGGTTTAGTTAGAGGAAGACGGGACTAACCAGTAGAACGACTCAGTCTAACAATGATGTCCTAGGAGATTCAGAAATAAGACTCGTTAGGCGCCTCCCGTGTATAACCAATCAGTGTCACTAGCACTTTTACAAAAACAACCGCAAGCTGCTGGCGTAGAAGGTGTCAGCTTAGAGGATGTTAGCCAAAGAAAGAAAAATCAACGATGACGAGCCGCGGCGTACGTTGCGGCAGCGTACGCCGCCTCAGCAGCTACCTAGTCAATTCAAGCAACGTCAACAAACATGCGTTCGTTATAACCGACAATGGTCTTCTCACCTTCACAAGACAACAATTAATACCGCTAGCCACTGCCAGCGCATAGCGGCCGATGAATCCCATCAAACCGCTTGTCGAAGATCTTGACTTCTAAATCCTCCTTAAAGAAACCTACAAATGCCTACTCCATCAACTAAAAGGGAGACTTTTTCAACTCCAATCTGATTCCAACTTCTGCAAAAAAAAGCCTAAGCGGTGATCCCAAAATTAAGATCCTGATCTTTCATCCAGCGCTCAGAGCTTCGATAAGAAAGAACCAGCTCTTTTCTCTCGAACCTCCGCCACTTTACGGCAACGATAATTAGTCACTCATAGCAAAACACCTAAAGGAGCACAACCCTCCTTCCAATGTCCTACGCACTCTTCTCATCCTAACATTCTTGCATCAATATCATGTTTATTTTTACGCGTATATCTTTTCGTTCCTGAAAAAAGATCTATGATTTAAATGTCGGAATGTTTACGATAGGACAACCTCTTACCGTCATCTAACCTCTTATTTGTAATTTGTGATACGCAGAGCTTAGGTTGAGAGCTACGAAGATCGGATCCGTTTGTGATCTGATCCAAATGAAAAATTCAAAAGCTATCTAATTTGTATGAGAATTTAGATCTAATGTCATGTTAATAACATAAAAAAGGAAGTAAAAAATAAAAAAATAAAATGAGATTTAATTAATCAAATTTTTGAAAAGGAAACTTGCTTTGGGAATTTAAATAAAAAAAAGTTGAGATAAGTGTTGCAAAGTTAAAGATGCCACTAATGGGAATGGCATGGATAATGATGGAAAGCATAAATGTTAGAATATTGTGTATTATGAAGTTTAATAATTAAAAAATTATTCAAAAATAATTTGTTTAGATTATTTAAAATGAAATGAATGTGTACACATGCAGTGATGGAAGGGAACAATTTTTCTTTATAGAAATAGAATCTATTTTTTTTAATTTTAATTTTTTAAATTTAAATTAATAATTATAATTTATTTATTTTAAAAAAATTAAAAAAAAAATTAAAATTAGATATTGATGAATTCAGTAAACCCATCTCAGGATAAAGTAGGCTCAATAAATGAATAACGTTCCAATTGGCCCAATTTGTCTAAACGGCTGACGGTTAAAATTGGTTAGCCCAATCAGGATGTCACTATTTATTGTAACCGGTAAAAATCGTTTCATCTTATTCTCATTCGTGGACGGTTGTCTGACTGTTATTTACCTCTATAAATATTCATTCATTTTTATGGAAGAAAAGGGGGAGAAAATGAAAGAAATGTCAACCACCATCCATCCCAAGAAGCCATGCAATGAAATGACCGAGAATGGAGGATAAAAAGAGAAGAAAAATCCATAAGAAAAAAAGGACCCAGAAGGAATGTCAGAGAGGAAAATCCAAAATGAGGCTTGCCACCCATCCTAATGAGGCTAGCCTTCCATCCTAAGAGATTTTGTCCTCATTCAAGAGCTCTCTTTATTATCTAAGAAACCCTGCCCTTTAGTTCTTCCCGAAGCAATCTTTATTCTCCCTCTAGGAGATCCTCCATTTAAGTGATTGACCATCTCTCTAAAGCACTCCAGTAATTTTTAGATAGCCGTACAATTTATAACAGTGCATCATTAAGCCACCCATTTGTGGCGTGCACCTCTAAGCCGCCTATCTATCGGGTGAATCTCTGAGCCGCACTTCTGCGAGCACACCTTTAAGCCGTCTATTGGGTGCACCTAAATACTCAATTCACCAATACATGTAACTATGCATCATCTTTATATCTTTCTATTCTCTTGAAAAGAATTCTAATTTGAGTGTAGGATGATATACTGTTGAAGTAATTTTCACCATCATCTGACCTCTTATTTTCAATTGTATTATACAGAGTTTAAATTTGATATTATAGAGATCAGATTTGTATCAGATCGACCTAGCGTGAAGATTCGATTCATGACCTTCCTAACCTGTAGGATGATTCGAATTTATGGTACGCAACAGTTCTATAATTTAAAATTTAAAATTAATATTAAAATATGAAAAGATACTATCTTTATAAAAGAGAAAAAAAATTGCCAATGTGATTTTAGATAGAACGGTGGCCGGCAACATTTGTTAGGTCAGTCCCAATAAATATTGATGAAATATTATTTATATAATTAATTATATTAAAATTATCAAAAAAATATGTGGGCTTCATCTTATTTTAATTTATACTCATTTTATTTTATTTAATATTAAAATTAATAATCTTGATATAATTAAGTGTCTAATTAAATATGTAAAAAATATTACTCTAAATGCTAGATGGTATCAAAAAGTAGAAAATTAACTTTTTTTTATTTTTAAAGTGTAAGTTTTATATTATATCTAACATATTATTTTAAATATAAAAATATGTATTTTTTAAAAAATTAAATTATAAAAAGGTTGTAGATAAAATTAAAAATAATACTTAAAAAAATAATAATAAATGGGGCGCATGCTCGCCGACAGCAATTACCCGACAAAAGAAAATTTAAAGTGGAGGCGACACAAGACAACTTGAAGGCTTTTTCAGTGAGGTGAAGACTTTATCACTTATTTGACTATTTAAATATTTTTGACTAGAATAAATGCACAAAATATTAAAAATACAAATCTAATTTATTTACAATAAAACCTTTGTTTAATTCTATTTTATATTAGCAAAATCAAATATTAAATTTCTAATAAAAAATATCTTTTATTTATTAATTATTACTTATAATAAATAATTAATAAAAATAATCTTATATCAACTTTTTTTTCTTTATTATATTTTTTCTTATATATTTCATTTTCATCCTCTCTGAAAATAAATTAATGTGGTTCTTATAAATTATATGGTTCTTATAATTTTTGTAAATTATTAAATATATTAGAGTTATATCATTAAAATCTTATGAAGAAAAACTTAATGAGACAAAACCTTAGTGAAGGAAAAAGAGTACAACCAGTACAATTCTTAAAATCAACTTCCTCTAAGAAGAATATAATGAGAGGCCTTTTAACTCATCACATTTAAATATAATGTACACTATTCTTAAATGTTGCAACAGACAATACTTTAATAATTAAATTTGTTAGATTATCGTCCGTGGTACATATTTGATATCAATACTATTGTTCTTTTGAAATTCTTAAGTGTATAAGAACTTAGGTGAAATATATATATATTTTTATTTTGACACTTTTAATATAACTTCTTATGATTTGTGTGATATAAGGATCATCATATTTTATAAAATTTTTTGGTATATCATTTATTATAGATAAACCACCCTTATCTCGAATATGACGAATGAATGATCTTAGCAAATAATTTTTGAGTGATTTGAGGAAGTAGTAAATAACATTTACTTAACAGATTTTTAAAATATAGTAGTACCTTTATAAGTAAATAAATATTCTATTTATGATCGGCCTTTATGTGGATCAAATAAAATAGCCTATATATGTATATACAATCAATTGTAAATTTAATCCACTTGGATAAAATAACCCCGCATCAATAGTACTATGGAGACACCGAAGATCGTGCTTAGCTTTATGCCAATATTTTCAAGCTGGAGTGAATATGTATCTTGCTAATAAATTGACTGTAAAAATAATATCAAGTCATATATATTTTTCAATGTACACCAACATCACTGAAATGTAGTACTTCAAAACCAATAATTCCTTTATAATCTTCTAGAGGATAAAAAAAATTATTTTTAACATCGAGTGATCCAACTAGTACTCAAAGGATATATGTTATCTACATAAAGTTCTTTCATGAGGACCTTTTATCTATATAAGGATTGATAAACAAGAATAATATTCTAAAAATATTCGATCCATAGGTCAAGATAAAATTTTATTTTTTAAGATCTTTTATTTTAAATTCATTCTTTAAACAAGTAATAATTTTTATAGGTTTTTTTAGAATTTTGATAAGATATATATCATTAATATAGACCACAATAATGGCAAATTGGGATTCTGAATTCTTAATGAAAATACATGGATGCATTGGGTTATTATCAAACCCTTGTTTTAATAGATATCCATTAAGATGATTCCAGTACATGTGCCCGGATTATTTTAATTCATATAAAGATCTTTAAAATTTGATAGAATACATATTTTGTGATGTACTTGAATTGTTATGAATTTGAATCAAAATAAGTTCTATAAATTAACAATAATTAAAAATTATAAAATAAAATCCCAAATATGACATTCAAATCAAAATTTAAATCTGGGTGTAACCCAAAATTATCACTATACCATTCCAACATTAACAATGATATAAACAAAAATACTAGTCGTTCATGGGATCTCTGTGAACCACTTATTTGAATAAATAAATAATCATAATTTGATTAGAAGTCTATAAAAAAAAGGTGACAACGACATTATAAATAACTCACAGATCTATCACAAACCATATGCCACAAATATCCAAGGAATTAAATAATCCGAATACTGCTTTCTCAACGATACAATATACTATCGTCATCCTATCCACAGCCCAAACAATATTAAATATACATCGAATACAAATACAAAGCCGATACTCACCAAATATAAATAAGATTTTAATTAAATCTACGTCTAAACTCCCTAAAATGTATCAGTAATTCACTAATTTAAATGGATAAAAAATAATAAAAATTTAAATTAAAAATTCAACAAATATTAATATATAATATGTAGCAAACCAATGTGTTTATAAACAATATGAAGAGAAGCAAAACATCACGAAAATCCATAGAAGCTTGAATTCAAATGTCTGCTTTATCACATCAATAAAAGTTCGAATGTGATCTCGTACTGAAATGCATATTCCAAAATGAAAGCTAAGAGTTACAAATGTATGAAACTAACTGAATTTCAACTGCAGATGAAATCTATAAATCTCAATCAAAATCTCAAATATCTAAATTAATACAGGTAAAATATATCAAAAATTTTAAAATATGTATAAATCAGAAAACCAAAGATAAAAAAAATTGACTTTGAGGAATGGTTATTTCTAATTTCGATAACCTTAGGCCATATTATTACTATTTTGACCCACAGACAGTGCTGTCTATATACTTTTCTTTATAGATGGAAATAAAGCCACTATCTTTTTCCACCCATGGAATTGGTGTACTCATCAAATCTGTCTGAATATATTATGACGTTCAAATATACTAGTTCTATTCAATTTTTTACAATGGTTCTTATAAAAATATAAATTTGAGATACTATCAATATCACAAGTCCAAAACTTTTTTACTATAGAAAAATTATGAAACTTTTAGTCAGAAAGGTCAAATATAAAGTTTTCCATCATGGAGAAAAGTACGCATATCTAAATGAATATACAAAATAGAGCTCGACCTGAAGTACAATACATAGATACGACATGCGTAATCTATATGTAAGTTTTCATAACTTTTCTTTACAAATATACTTTTACATAAATAAGTACTTCAAAATGTTTACTCATTTTTTTATGAAATGAACAAAATCGTCGAATTATAACAAAATAAAAGTAAAATCCTAAAATAACTAGTAAAAGTGACATGCATGCACAAGAAAGTCAAATAGGGTAAATAAAAAAGCATGTATTTATATTAAATCTATCAAATGTAAGCAAAACTAAACGAAAATGGAATTAGACCCATAATAAGGCGTACGGATATTTGCCTGAATCTCAAATCTAACAAATCTAACCAAAGGATGCTTCCAAATCTTTCTTTTTCTTTTTTTCTCCCTTCCTTCACTTCTCTCTCTCCTTCTCCTTATTATTGTGAGAAATGACCAAAAATAGTGCATACCGTCTTTATATAGTCGAATCGGTGCATGAGTACTGTCTCAACCTTGTGTCAAGCATCATGCCTAACCCCATCTGCACATAAGAGTCGCCTCAAGCACCCCTTAAGTGCGAGTACTTTGAAATTTGTGCTCGAGCACTGCTTGAATCGCTCCTTAGTTGCGCCCAATTTGTCAAAGTGTGCAGAGTACGTGCTGGGCGTGCTTTAAGTGCCAAAACTATTTTCATACTCCAAATTTTTTTAAAATTTATTTTACACAATTATTGTTAATATATATAAAATAAATCTAAAATAAATTAATAATACCAAATTAATTGGATAAAAAATTGGGCATTACATGAGTTATATACTTTTAGTAATTTATATCATTTAAAAATTTTTATATATTCGTTATCTAGTATAAATATGTAATGGCTACATCCATAAACCATATATCTAATTTTTCAATAATTACCAATTTTATCAAAATTTTAAATGTGATTACATTTATATGGGATAATATGTTTTACATAATTATTTCCCAGTTTCTATGAGAAATCTTGTACAATAACTCTCACTTTATATCTCATAATTTTATTCTTTTCATTATATTTTTGCACAAATATTTGCTTATATTCAACAAGAGTCATATCACTAGGTATTCGAAGTATAGGTCTAAACACTTCTTATAATTCTAATGAGCTTAATTTAGTTTCAATAGATTCTTTCCAATTTTACCAATCATTTATAAGTCAACATTCTTTAACAATTATTAGCTCATTTCTTGTGAGATCTAAACAATCTTTGACTCATTTCTAATAATGTTTGAAGATGCTTGTACATGCCTATGTTCGTGCTTAAGAAGTGCATGATGGGTATTCATACTTTCTTATTCTAATATTTTAGTGCCTAATGAATACCTGAAGAAAACCTGTGTGCTCGCCAATTTAACCTTTGTGTTTAGGGGCCGCATTACCGATGCTCATATGCCAGTTTGCTTTTATAGAAGCCATTAGTCATTTTTTAATCCATTTTATATGAAATTTTGAGAGAAAGGAACAAAAAGAAAAGGAAAAAAGAGCAAGAGGAAGAAGGTAGATGGGATTTTAGAACTACAACATTAATAATTGTTTGAATGTAAGTTAATATAATTAATTTTTAGACAATTTTTTTACTATTTTAATGAAATTTTTAAATTTGTTTTACATCTTTGCCTTAAATATAAGATTTTATACTTTCAAATTATATTTAAGTACTCATCTATGTTTCCTTTGATGTAAGGTTTGAGATTTTAAATTCCGTAAAAAAATAATTTATTGAATTAATATAATTGATATTAAGGATATCAGATGTAAGAATTGGGTCGAAAGGTCTGAAATTTGACTCGGACAACTTGGCTTGATGTTAGCTAGTTGCACGCCCGAGGCGCAACCGAGGCACAGGGCAGGTGCATTTTCTAGAACGCCTGTGCCTGAGCAGCGCCCTATCTGTGCTCGAAGCGCGTTTTCTAGAACCATCGTGCCTGAGTGGTGCCTAAAGCCCGTTCGATCACGGATTCTAGTGCACCTGCGCTCGAGTAACGCTCGACCAGCGCTCGAGCACCGAAGTTGTTGAAAGGCACCGCTTGCTCCCTTTCCACCATTGTTGCACGATTTGGGCAAAGCAGAGAAAGATAAAGAGGCGAAGGGGAAGGGAAGAGAAGAGAGAATGTGAAAGAGGGCTTCGAGATCTCAAATTCGGACGATTTGAGTAAGAAAACTAGTAGACCGAGTCAAGGTAAGTATATTTTAAGCTTCATTTTTTGGTTGTTGTAGTTTATTTCCGTTCTTTTTGAATATTGTTATTTTAATACTCATCCTAATTGGGGTTTTGAAATAAAAATATGAAAAATGTGCGTATTTGTTACTTTTTCATGTTTTTATAGTAAGATTTGTCGAAAATCACAATTTATTTGTTTGTATCTTAAAAATGCATGTTATGAAATTTTTTCTCTCTATATTTAGAGGCTAAATATCCTATTTCTACACAGTTGTGCTTCGAGTTTATGAGTTTAAATTTATTTCATGTTATTTATGCGTGCTCAAAATATATTGTATACTTAATTTTTATATAGCATATTTTGTTTTATTATTTGGACATTTTATTTTATCTGTATTATTGATGAACTCTTATAACTAAAAAATAGCCATGGTGAAAATGTGCATGCTCTATGAAAAAGAATTATGGAGGGATATTCTACACTACATAAGGACTTATAAATTATTTTCTAAAAGGGTAAGAATTATCGATGTATGAATTTAAGTGTAGAGCTTCCTAAGAACTAAGAAGTTAAGAAATTGAACCAAGAAACGTTCAACAGATAATATATTTTGACATACCTTAGTATATTATAGTGGAAGATCGTTATCTACTAATAACCGCTTTGCGGCTAAAGTCCCGTCTATAGGATTATATGTCGACGATCCGCCTCTGGGCTTTGAATAGAAGGAGAAAGTTTTTAATCATGTAAGAATAAACACAATTCAGATTTTAATCAACCACTCATTTAACTAGTAATGTTTATTGACCATGGTCCCCAAGAGAAGTAAATTTTTAGCACGATTTGATAAGTAAGAAAATGGAAAGGAATTGAAGAAAATTTAGAATGTATTATGATAGTATTTCTTTTCTAATTATATTTTATGACTATTTATTCGTCTTTATTTCTTTCAGTATATACTATTATATTTCAAATATAAATGATGCATGTTCCTTGATATATATATGTGTGTGTACCTTATTGAGTATTTGGCTCACTCCCTTACTATTTTTACTAACCTCTTAGATGGTCAGTACGAGTTTATACCCGACGAGAAAGAATAAAGGACTAGTGCCTAATTTTAGGGCTTAAGAATGTCATATGATGTATTTTAGACATTATCTTTTGTAATTTTAGTACAGTAGTGATTCTTTTGGATTGAAGGGTTGGGTATATGTATTATTTTGTAATCAAGAAAGTAGATGTATATTTTAGTTGAAACCTAATAAATATTGGATTTATGAAATGGTTTCACAGGTTTGATGGCATTTACAAACATCTTCCCGAATTAGGTTTGACAATGTAACATGTCTTGATTTATTGTTGGACCCACAAGGTTATGGCATATTGTGAATTCTATGTATATATAGATGTTTATTCAATAAATTTTTATATTATAATTTGTATTTAGTTTGACAAATGTTAGGATAGGCGGTGTCCTATAATCAGGTCCGTCACATTTGATGTTTGGCTTGCATACATATTCTTTTTTTATAAGTTGTTTTAGATTTTAAAATATATTATTAGTACTTATAAAAAATTTAAAATTCATTAACAAATCTAAAAATGTTTAAAGTTTAAAAATAAATATCAAAGACTTCGAAGAATCTTTTCATTTATCCAAGATTCTTAAAAAAATTATATTGAATCTCTCAACCTAAGTAACAAAGAGTCATTTTTATTCTATTTTTGAAAATGATATTTTTTGTAGACATTTTTTCTATACTTATATAAAATGATTCATCACAAAGAATTAATAAAAAATATATATTTTTTAATATATCATAATATATTAAGATAAGATCATATATGATTCATCTAAAGGCCAAAAATAGTAAAAATATTCAATTTATAGAATATTTTATAGATGATCCATCCATAAATCTAAATGGATGAATATGACCCTAATTTAGGGAGTAAGAAAGTAAATCAACATGGAAGAATTATATTTTTTTGAGAGTATATCTCAATCTTTAGTTTATTTACACATAACTTTTTTTTATCTTATGTTTATTATGTTATATTTATTATAGTGTCTTTAATTCATTTATTGAACATTTAGCATGCCTGTTATTGTCACCTCTTTAGATTAGTAGGCTTGGTTTTCGTGCAAGTTTTGATGAATGGGCTTATACAAGGAGGATTATGGGTTTACATGTTTAATTATGTATTTTGTTATGGTTGCTATAAGGAAAAACAAATCAAATATTTGATAACCATTTTAGGTATGTATAACTATTATAATATGACCGATGGCCCGTATACCACTTCAATTTTTTATACAGTTGCAATAATGACATGATATGAATTATACATATATGATGAGCAGGTATTATTTTATAGATCAAGATGGGATGAACTCGGATAATTATCCAAGACAATTTATATTAGTTTATAAAATGAATTCATCATTAAAGTTTTTAATAACATTTCAATCCCCCTTATGGATTTGTATCTTGTAATTATTTTAATATTTAAATTGGGGTCGTGACACTTTTTTCATTATATTTTGGCAATGCTAAGAGCCATTTTAAATGAAAATATATTATTGACAACTAATTATTTTTATTACATATTTATCTTGTATTTTAAATACATTTTCTTCTTTGGGGAATAACACTTAAGGATATGAATATCAATAAATGTGTTGAATTACTAACAACAGAAATGTGTTATTTTTATTCGCTTTTATATCAATAAATGTATCATGTAATTAATTTTCAATTCTCTGTAAATAAATTATTTTCTAAACTTGTAATTCACTTTGATTTTTGCGAGGATCAAAATGAAATAATGATAAATTTTTTTAAATTATTACATATTATATTTTAGACAAAGATTTTCCCTAGTAATTGGAAGATTGTTTCATTAAATTAAAAATCTTCCAAACTTGCTTTGAAAACATTGTTATTAAGAGGGTTAAGATATCAAAATAATAAATAGAGAATCAAAATCATTATAAATATCAAGTCTATGTTGAGGATCCATCTTAGTGCTTTATGTCTAGGTAGTGCTAAAAAAAAAACTATTGTCCTGGTGCACTTAGAGCATATGAGTTGTCATGGATAATATTTACGATAGGCAAATCGTCTAAGTCGAACTAACAATGCATTATGCAATATAGCACATCCCCAAGTTGAAATCAGTAATTTTGATTTTATAAGTAAAGGCCCGACAATCAATTGAAGATATTTAGTAAAAGACCTAGCCAAACTACTTTAAGTTATACACTCGAAGATATTAAAAATTTCAAATGTAAATTTATTAGAATTATTCAATTGAATTATCTTAGTTGAGTAATTTAAAAAGTTATACACTTAATCTAATTATTTAAGTAGTCTAGTAAATGTAATATTTTTAAAAGAAAAAAGACAAATATATGACTATCTATTAGATGAATCAATTAAAATTACAAAATATTTAAATGGTTTACCTAGTAGATATATATTCTCACAAATATTTTTATGAATTCTTTATAGAAATGATGGAAATTTTGCAACCACCATTAAAGGAGATGGTATAAAAACCAATTGACCTTAAGAATAGGCAAAATATGGGAAAGTGATTGATAAAAGAATCTTCTGATTGTGATGCGTGCTTCACCGCAGCTGTTGGTAAATCGGAGTCGGAGATGAAAAGAGTAGAGGGAGATGGGAGTTCAGGCAGAGGGAAACAGAGGGGGGAATGAAGGGTAGAGAAAAATCAGAGAAAGCAGAGATAAAAAATGGAAGACTTAGAGAGAGAGACCGAGGACACAATGAGAGGGAGGGAGAGAGAGACGAAGACGCAAAAGAAGGGAAAACTATTCTTTTTTCATTTTCTATGATCACAAGCCTTTATATTTATACCAGAAGTTCAACCGAGTTGGTCGGAATCCAACTGACAAAGCCCCAACAGAAAATCAAAAGAAATAAAGTAAAACAACAGACCAAGGAAAAAAATCAGAAAAACTGGGGAAGAAAAAAAAACAGAAGGCACGTAACAAATTGTTTAGTAGATATCCAAATGAAATCTCAATTATTATTCATATTATTATTGAACCCATTTATCCAAGGCAATCATACAAATTTATCATAACATTTGGGACAGTGCACTTCTGGTGCATTATATTAAGTTATTAAATTAATTTTATTATTGTAAAATACAACCCATACGTGTAACTTTTCTAATATAGCCTTCTGATATAAAATTATTAGAGTAATAAGAAGATAATATTTATTATCTACGTTGACAATTCTAATATAGTAACCATTATAATGTATATATTTAACACGATAACCATTACGGTCCCTTGGCCATTTTTATCATCATATCCGTCATCCTAGTGATAATGGCGAGACACTCCTCACGATCGGTGTGAGAACTCGATTCTCCTTATCTAACCAACATTTGCCAGCCCAATATGTGACAATTAGTAAATTTAAATTTTCAAATTAGATACGATACTCTTCTTATAACTTTCTCTAATATCAGAATTTGTCATGTCTCCAATATCGAACTCAAATGATATTAATTTTTTAATCTATAATTAACTTAAGTTAACTTTTTGTTCTTAATATTTAAAATTAAATTATTTATTTTACTGGATAAAATCCAAAACAATATCGAGATACGAATGTATACAGTTAAATGTGTTGGGTCCCATGTCCTGGCCCATGAGGCAGGCCCAGGCCCACGAAGCAGGTCGCGGCCCATGAGGAGATCAGAAGCCCACGCGAAGTAATCAGCCCAGCCCAAAAATTCTGAGGCGCGAATCCACAATGGAGGAAGGCAACGGAAACCTGCAGCGCATTAAATGCGTCGCCGGGAACAGGCGAAAAAGGCGGAAAGGCTAGCCAATAGAGGCGTGGCTGGCGCAGCGCCAACGCCACCCGCTGCCGTCTGCAGGTGGCCAACCAATCCCCGCTCAGAGAAAATGGGGCGTGGTCAACAACGCTCGGTAGCATGCAAAGCACGGCAACAGGACAGCCGGCGTGACCGGCGGTCCACAACAGTGACCAGAGGCGCAATGGCCCAAGCAACGGGCGTTTTGGCGTCCAAGAGTCCAACAGGGAGAGGCGTATAAGAACCCTCACACCCCACAGAGAAAGGGGCTCTTTTTCGATCGATCCTTGGATCTATTCTGAACATCGCTTCAAGCATCCTAAATCATCTGCTTCCCTCTTCTCTAATTAATAACGCAAGGGTGACGAGTCAAGAAGGAGCATTGCCTCATCTAGCTAACTCGCTCACCATCCCAGCATCTCCTGAGATCACGGGAAAGTCAGCCACCCATTGCGGTGCATCAAGGAAGTCAGGCCTTCCACCACCTGCTCATTGCATTTCTCCACGTCACCGCACAAGCACCTCTTTCGCTTACACAGCATTTCTCCGTGCACCCTTTTAGCGTGAGCCATTTCCGTTTATTGCGGGAATTTGCTGACTTGAGCGTCGGAGCGGCCTCGGTGGGAGAAATCCTGCCGGATCCTTGACCTCTTATTTGTTGTTTGTGTTGTGCAGGTCCAGGTTCACAGGGACGGAGACCGGACCCTTCCTCAGAAGCAGCCGCACGCTTAGGAATCCGAAGGCTCCCTAATCCGTACAGCAACCGTGGGCCCGGGATGCAACAAAATGACTCCAGATAAAATAATGATTCAAATCATAGGATCCAAATGCCATACCTGAAAGTAATTCTAAATACAGATAAATATAAAATCTTGAATCATACGTAAGAAAAAAGCCTCCATACTAGAATTAGAGTAATCAAAATTATAACTCAATTAAATTATATCCATCTATGGATATAATCATAATACACTAGTGAACTATTATAGTGATTCTCATTCTCTTACATGAATAATTAATAATATTTCCTAATTCAAATAAGTTTGCTACTTTGGGTCCGTAAAACATATTTAAAATTAAAGATTTTTATTAAGTATCCCATTTAATTAATCAAATACATAAAAATTAGTGTAACTGCAAATTGTAAAATTATAACATATGAGTTTGCAAAGTAATTAAATCAATATATGAGATGACAATGTTAATCTTACATCATACGATTTAAATATATAAAATAATTCAGTCGGACCACTTCAATAGCTACTAAACTATGTCATTATATAGATATTTAATTGGAAATACATTGCAAAAATATCATAAAACATATTTGCATAGATCTAGATCGATTTACTTACAAAAAAAAAAAAAAAAAAAAGATCTGGATCGATATTATTTGCCAGAACGTTAAGGCCGGTTCAATTCTTCTCTCCCAGCCTTCCAATTTGCTCATATTAGTTTTTTTTTTATTTACAAAAAATAATCAATAAAAAATTATTGCATACATAAATTATGGATATAATTTTAATTATTTCAAAAGAATCATAATTTTAATACGTATCATGTTTCTTGAATGATTATGAAACATTTTAACATTATTTTTAAAACAATAAAGAATATGATATCAATGAAGAAATCATAAAATTATCAATTATAATAACTTAATAGAAAGAAACAGGATAATTGAACTTTATTATCTGATATCATATATAAAAATTTTTAACAAGATATAAATTTTAATTATTAGAATATTTATTGTTATATTTTTTTTTACTAATCAATTATGTGTAATAATAAATTTATATAACTAGATCTATAAATATTTAATTTTGACTTGCCGAAAATGATATGTATAATTGAAACCAAATCAAAACCATTATTATCTCAAAAAAGGGGAGATAATTTCTCTCTTTTTTGAATTTATAGAGATTTTTTACAATTCTTATATATTTTGAAATGATTATTATGGATGTTATTTTATAGAGTGAAAGAAAAATATTTCTAAATTATTAAAATATCCCTCTATTTTATTAAATAATGTGATTTGAATAAGCATATCTTTTTAGAGAGTTTCTCTTTAGTTAATTATAAATAAAAAATACATTATTTATGGGCCTTTAAACTCGGTTTCTGAATATTGTAAGATGGAGATTTGAAGTTTCTTCTTTCCTGTTGAGCTTTGGCTACTCTAAATAGTATGTCACTCCTCTATCTAGTGAGTAATGCTTAACCTTAAGGTTGAGTTTTGAATTAAAAAATTTTAGAGGAAATGAAAGAAATAAAATAAAATATCATTTGGATTAATAATAATTATTACTATGATTGAAAATTATAATAAAACCCTTTTGAACACAAGTGAGAAATTAAAACTATCAGATCTATTTTTAGTATTGGTAGAACCGAAATCTTAAGATCTTTTCTTTTTATTATTGGTGAAATTTAAATATATATATATTTTTTTTAGATGTTTGTAAGTTTAAACGCCTCACAAATGGCACAAATTAGTATATAAAATAGTTATCAAAATGAACCTATTGATATATTAAATGTATGTATTCTTTCTCATTACTTCCTTTAGTAGCCAAACAATAAAATATTTTTTATAATTTATTTTCTTCTCAAAATGAATTTTCATAATATTTAAACAAGAGAAAAAAATATACTTTTCTTTCTTTTTGTCTCCTTTTTATTTTTCAATTGCTATTTTTTTTTTCTTTAAGTTTTCTTGATTTCAAATATACTCTTAGGTGAATAATTTTCTAAGAAAACTATCAAAAATATAATGATCCTCTATTGATAAATGAATCCTAATCTTTAGATGAGTGATCTTCAAATTAAATCATCCAAAATTAAGTTCTTTTCTCATAGATTGACTGATTTGCCCTATTTTTATTGTTTTTTCTTGTTTTTATAATTTAAGTATTTGGATCTAATTGTGGTGCACCAATTCCTTAGGGATATGAAAGACATTGTTATCGATATATCGTCAAATAAAACCAATTGTTTTCTTATTCATTCACAGGCACTCATTTCCAGATTTGGAGAGCTCCATCTTTTTAATAGATTGACTCATTCTCTATATTTTGGCTGTTATTTTTTAATAAATGATTATAATTTAATTATTTTTTAAAAAATTAATTAAAACTAATTATTTAAAATATATATAAAAATGCTTTTATATGCAAAGTTGGAACATATGTGAAGTCTCATATGTGATAACCAAAGTTTTAGGGAAAAATTCAGACTCTCCAAAAAAAAAAAAAAAAAAATCGAGTTTTAGAGAAAAAATCAACCTCATCGTAAAAAACCAAGTTTAAAAAGGAATTATGATTCAAGACACGCAGCACTCTTAGTGTGCTAAAGTCTCGATTAATAGATATTTTTAAAATAAAATAGATAATTTTTAAATAATTGTGATTGTTCAAATAAATAGAATTATTCTAACATATATGTGTCTTTAAAAAAAATATTATAAATAGACATCTCAGTAATAATGTAAAAGGACAAACTATTTAAGATAGATATATCTTTTTATCCTATCATCTATAAAAACCACATTAGTTGATAATTTTTAGAGAGTAAAAAACAATAAAAAAATATGAAAAAGAGAGATTAATAAATAAATATATCATTTTTATTAATTATTTTATTAAATAAAATAATTAATAAGATATAGACAATTTTATTTTTATTAAAATTTACAGATTTAGTTACGCTAGTGCAAAACATAGTCAAACAATACTTTCTTTTATCCACAAGGCAATGTGTACAAATCCGTTTGCATTTATAATCGGTGAATAATATCTTTAGATCTTATGTATAGAAAAAATTATAAATTAATTATAGGTAAATGAAATAAGAAAATATACCCTCCATAAAAAAATGTCATAAGTTTGTAACCTATCAGTTGCCACATACACTCGATATATTTTTAATCTTCACCATTAAATTTTTATTTGGTAGTAGAAATTTTAATATATAAATATATATCTAGTATTATATATTTTTGTAATGTTAATATCTATTCAATATTAAATTCAATAATAAAAAAATTAAAAAACAATTTAGTCAATTTTTTAAAAAATTCTAAATCTCATCTACTAAAATTTTGGTATCCAATAGATAGAGAAAGATGCAACTTCACCTGACTCCAAATCCATGCTATAGGGGTGAACATATATCAGTTTAGTGTGGATTGGATGATAATTTATAACCAAATCATATAATATAATTTGTATTTTTATCAAACTTAATCAAACTATGATTTATACCAAACCATCAATGTGCGGGTGGGATGAGTTTAGGCAGTTTGTAGAATTAAGCTTATTTGTTTAAAAATTATTTATTTAATTTTGATGGGTTCAATAATTTATGAGTCGGCTCAAGAGAGGTCTACAAGAAAGACTGACCCAGGAGCAGCGAAAGCCTAGCAAAAGGTCCTTACGGCCCAAGATTTATTCGGCAGAGTTCGGACCACAAAAGCTGACCTTTCGACACGCACATTAATGCGGCCTAGTGGTGTCTGCCTGACCGATTCAGTTCAGCATGCAAATCTACCTAATTGCCAACCTGCTACGTTGTGAGCACAATTTGTCACTCCTATTTGACTACCTAAAAAGTCACAACTTGTCAAAAAAATAAAAAAAGGCGCCCACGGGACGTCAAAGAATCGCGGTGCCATCAAGACCCTATTACCACCTTGTTGCCACCATTTTTCTACAAACACTCATTTTCCTCCATCTAAAAGAGGAAGGGGGGAGAGGAAAGATAAAAAGGGTAATAAGAATGGAGGAGAAGAAAGGAGAAAAAGTCCCGGAATGAGACATTAAAGGCAGGCCCTCGGTCACTCCTGGCCTCTAAAGAGAGGACTCGTCCTCCGGCTCTAACTGTTGGTTGCCCAGGGCGTCACACCAGCTTTAGGTCTTCACACCACAAGGCCGATAAAGATTACCCGTGGAGCGAGGTACGAAGTATCCCTTCCATGTGAAGCTGAAGAAGAGACAAGCGAGTGCACCTCACTTTATCTTGGACACCCAAGGATCCTATCCTCCTCTGATCAATTGTTCCCTTGCTAACCGTATTTATTGGAGCTCAACCATCCATTCCTGAGCCATTTTTTTTATCGAATGCATTCATTGGAATGAAAAAAAAAATATTATTTAATTAAAAATAATATCAAAATAATAAAATTTAATACTCATCCTCTACTATAGTTTAATTAACTATTTTATAGGGGAGATTATAATGTTGTACAGTGGGCGGTCGTGGGAGCAAAAGGCTTTGCTTGATGATAACTTAAAATATAGAATTGATTAGACATGCGCATAATGGAGTCATTTAATTGCTCAAAATTTAATGTTGTATAGGGTTGTTGAAAGTTGGGATAACTGCATGGTGAATTTTCTTTTGACTCGAACCGATGTAATTGATTTGATACAATATAAAATTATAATTAAATCAATTTAATTGATCAATCAATCAAATAATTAATTAATTAATCAATTTAAATATATTAATTAATTAATTATAAACAATATAATATTTCTACTAAAATTATAAAACATCACATATAAAAATTTATAATTTTTATTTAGCATGTTAATATATAAGTTACAAGTTTGATAATAATTCAGCAATCAACTGCTAATAATACAAGTCTTATATAATTGCAAATGAACATATATTTTTCATTTCAAATGCCTTTTAAATCATTATCCTTGTCAATATCAAAACTATAATGCCCTATTATTAATCAAATTATTTAGACAAATAATAAAATAATACATTTATACTAAGTTAATTTTTTTTTACTTTTTTAACTCTTATATATATATATATATATATATATATATATATAGTCAATTCAAATAATCACAAAATGTAAAATCATTAACCTAAAATTTATTGAAATATGAATAATTGTAACCTGAATCCAAACCATTTAATTTGGTTCGATCTTAATAATTTCTGTTCAAATTATTCTATCAATAGTTTTTTTTTTAAACACCCTTATTAGGGATGGCCAATGTTTTGTTCTTTATCCACATATAATGCCAAAATTTTAGGCCCAATTAGGGTTACGGGTTGAACATAGTTGCCAATGAAATTGATTAACCTAATTCAACCAAGATGAATTTTAGTTTTTCTTTGTATATATGAATTGTGTATGTTTACATAAATATGAATTCGTAAACAAATCATTTTTAAGTAAATATTACTTCTTGATGTTTTTAAGTAATATTTTGGTGTAAAAATATTTTTTAAAAAATATTGGGAAAAAAAAATAATAATCCTGGGCAAGCCCAATTGGATACTAGATGGGAACTAGGGGTCGTATTACTTTCATCTGAATCATTGGATTGAAAAAATCTAACTGATAAAATGTGAATGTTAGATAATATCATTTAAATAGTTATTTTTATAAATTTTATTAAATATTAAAATTAATATTTAATAAATATTAATATTATAAAAAATTTAAAAATATAATTATGTTCAGTATTTTTTTCAGTTTTAAATTTTGATGATGATGGATCCAGTACCGTGGACTAACCTAGAATCCGATATGTAGCAGATTAATAGCTCGATAGAGTTCCTCGCAGTCCAAGGCCTGAGGTCCCGATGGTAGTATAGTTAGCCTAAGTGGATCGGCTCAGAACTGTTTAATAGGAAATGGGCGATTAGGGTTATGATTACGTAGCACCGTACCCGCTGGTTCCCTTCCTATACAGTCGTTAGTAGCCCAACAAATATTTGTAAAATATCTGTCTAACGCATCTTCCCAATATGGCAAGCGCGATTTTGTAATATTTTCAAGAAAGGTTATAATTACCATACTTATCATAAATCGACCATGACGTTGCTCTGATAGCTTAACAAATCCACATGAGCAACCATCGCCAACCGTACGTCCCAAAGTAGGCTTTACAGCCCTTGCCCTACATATACCATCTTTCTTCTGCAGAGAAAGAGGGGCTTCTCTCCTTCCAATCAAGGAGAAACTGACTTTGCAAAAACAACAATAAGCACATCCAACCATCCAGAGTATATTCTCCATACCCCTTTATCTTTGCCAAGGACGAGGACTTTGGCTGAGAAAAGCACCCCTAAGACCAAACTTCGAGGCATTCTCCAAACCCTTAGACTCTCAAACACGACAAGACGTCACAAAGCCGTTCCCCTATTAGTGCGTCGGCGAAACCCAATCCTCCATCTCTATGCCGACCATGCCTTTGTTTGCTTTGGCACCCGTCCTCCCCACATTGACAACCCACGCCTAGCACCTTCAATTATTGAATGGACTATCATTGGTCATTGAAGCGCACTCTCGGTCCGCTACTAAATCTTTTAGCTAGATAGCTTGTAGCTGATCATTGTTATAATGACCACACTATCATCACCTCACTGATATAAACCACAACGAGTTACTCAAGTTAAACAAATCCAATTTGAGGTTTAAATAAGCTCAACACAAATCTAAGGTTTGAATATATCTATAACAATTAAAAATCCTAAATAGCCTCAAAAGGGTAGAGGACACATGCATAGATGATAAAATCCTCGTATCTCCCAAGACTATATGACTTTGATAGTGCTCAACCTTCTCATTTGATATATCAGGCCTAATAAATTCTCTCTCTTATTATATTAATATTTTTTATTTATGTCATTTATATTTAAAATATTTTATTATTTTGAGTATTGAAGAGATCTTTATAAAAATCCTCTCAAGACCTCTTTCACATCTTATTTTGTTTAGGATGCACAAGAGACTAGTTCAAGGCTTTAGATCACAATTGGACGTCAACTGTTAAAGACTTCAGATCGAATCGATTTTACAGATATATATCAAAGAGAAAGAGATAAAAAAAAGGATACTAATCTCTTGTTCTTCGTAAAAGAATTCTAACATGGATTAAGATATATCATTTATTATTATTTTTGCGTTATTGTTTTTGAAAAATTGTGAAAATTTAACAATTTTATGTGTGGTTTTAATCTCATAATTTTTTACCCAAATCACATAAAAATAGCCTTGCATGATCAAGAGATGATAAATATAAGTATATTTGATCATTTTCAAATCCTAAAAGATAGAAAACTCATGAACTCAGCATCCTCTTTCAGTTGAAAGACAAAGTGGTAGGTGAAGCTCTACGAATATCAAGAGTTGGTGAAGCTCTCCAGTATATATATATATATATATATATATATATTAGCTCTATAGATAGCACACATGGAAACCAACCAATATATTTATATATTTCACATATACAAATTTATTATAAATATCTTTTTATTTATCAGTACGGATGACTTGTCCCTATTAATTTTCT
Source organism: Nepenthes gracilis (assembly GCA_033239525.1). Classification (NCBI taxonomy): domain Eukaryota; kingdom Viridiplantae; phylum Streptophyta; class Magnoliopsida; order Caryophyllales; family Nepenthaceae; genus Nepenthes; species Nepenthes gracilis. The sequence goes on along the minus strand of BSYO01000015.1, from coordinate 5,444,740 downwards.
CATTTTTTTATTTAAATTTTTTTTCTATATATAAAAATCTAAAAAAAAGTTATACAATTAAAAGGGTTGTATACTAATCTATAAGGTAGACGTGTACAAATTTCAACCACATCAGGGGGCGACCCCCATCTCAACTCCGCATTAAATTGCAGAATTGAAAGAATACAACTACCTTGACGACAACTCATGGCTAGCCACCCATTCATATTAATTCAAATCCTATAGCCTACTGACCCTCAAAAGTTTGACCTTTTCCTTTCAAATCAGACATCAGATGAACAGTTTATGAGTGCCCGTTTATTGACTTAGTGAGATTAAATCTACACAGTTTTTCCATTCTGTATTATAGAGGGATAATTGTTTTGTGATTTAAACTTATTAACATTACATCAGGACCCATTTTTTACTACAAACATCCATTATCGATATTTATCTTTCTTAGAATGTGAACTGGTGTGAACTGTAGAGAGCACCTACCCTTCGGTTGGTCAACATTGAAGAAAAGTGCCCACTTCCCCTGTTCAAAACTGGCACCTACCCTTTGAATTTTAGGTAAATAATTAAAAAGGGCACTCTTTTAATACTTTTGGAGTAATTATGAGTGATTAAGGTTTACTTATTTATTTCTTAAATGGATATCTAAATAATATTTCTCAATAGTACTATTTTTCATACCAAAAAATCCAACCCCAAATAGCCCATCCCCTCTATTTATATCCTCCTTACACCAGATGGCATGCCATAGAAAAGCACTTGCAAATTAGACTTTTCTAATCCATTGCTTTCAGAGACATAGCCATAAGGTCATGGCAAAGGGAGAGGTGAAGTTGCTTGGGTCATGGCCAAGTCCTTATGTGATGAGGGCTAGGATTGCCCTTAACCTAAAATCTGTGGAGTATGAGTTTCTTGAGGAGAAATTAGGGGTCAAGAGCGAGCTTCTCCTCAAATCAAACCCTGTTCACAAGAAAATTCCTGTTCTCCTTCACCACAGTAAACCAATTTGCGAATCGCTCGTCATTGTGCAGTATATCGACGAGGTTTGGTCTTCGGGCCCTGCTATCCTCCCATCCGATCCATATGATCGTGCCGTGGCACGCTTCTGGGCTTCCTATGTCGACGAGAAGGTATGGCGATTGTCCTTTTTACTGTGAGTTTGTGCTCTTCGGCAAGTTTTAATACGGAACTCAGCTCACTGTTAACGTTTAAATTGACGTTAGTCTAAGATATTGTCAAGATTGTTGCTGAATAATATAAGCTTATTTTTTTCACTAAAATTTTCATTTGAAGCAGACGGTGGACTCAAGTTTGTTGGGTATCTCTAAAAGGTAATCCGATGACATAAGACTTCAAAATCGTGGAAGTCTTTCTTTATTGCAATGAAGATTTTGTCGGTGCTTAAAATGTTAAATAGCATGTGGATATTTGATTTAACCTTAATTAGTAATAATTTCCACCAAAATGATTCGTATAGCATTAAAGTTGAGAAAATAAATCTTAGTATAAATTATTTTTCAATAAGGGACAAGTATTGGTGACTAAAAATATTAAATGGGTCTGACTACCTGTAGCACCACATAACCCGACCTGCTATGAGTTGTGTCAAGTATGACTCATGGTGAATAGTGTCGGGCCATATATAGTACGACTCAGCATTTTAAATCGTGTGAGATCATGCAGTAGGCGACGCACAGGTCTTGCCAACCTGTGACATGATCAAGCCATGCCTAGACGCGAAACAAGAGAGCAAGATAGGATGAGGGAACCAAAAACATTTATATTTTTAATACATAGATACATATGTATATATATATGTAGGCTGTGTCATGTTGGGCACATTGTGGGCCACGTGTCGTGTTGGGCGGAACTTTAAAATCTCAAGCCATGCCGACACAACCCGTTTTTAAGCAAGCACCTTGAATGAATGGGTCATGCCAGCCCAATATTATTTTACCCTTACACTGCATAGATTTTATTTTTTCGCCTAATTTCTAAATTAAAATACAATAGTCTTACTATTACACTAAAAGTTTAAGCCCCAATTCAACATGAGAAAACGGAAGGAAATGACAAAAAGTTGAAATTGCAGTTTTTCCCAGCATTGAGGGCACTGCCCATGGCTCAAGGAAAGGAGGCAATGGAAGCAGCAATGCATCCGGTGAAAGAAGGGCTTGCATTACTTGAAGATGCATATGCCAACCACAGCAAGGGTGGGCCGTTCTTTGGAGGTGGTCAAATCAGCTACTTGGATGTGGCATTTGGATGCTTCTTGGGTGTGATTAGGGTGTCCGAGAAAGTCACCGGCGTAGCCTTGATCAATGAACACACCACACCAGGTCTGGCCGGTTGGGCTGAGGAGTTCTGCGCACATCCGGCTGTTGAAGATGTTATGCCAGACACTGACAAGTTGACCGAGTTTATCAATCGTATCATCAAAATGAAGTCTCAATCTCCCAATTAAAGACATCGACGAGTTGTATGTCGACAACAGTCTAAATTTTAAAGGCAAATAAGTCTATTTGACAATATCACTTCCCTAGCATAAGGAGTCCTCAATATTTAACTTATCTTTACTAGTAATTAGGTTATTTAATGAGTCTATTTGTAATTCAGTATGAATCTATTTAAAAGTATAATAATAAAATAATTTAAACCTTTTATTTATTATGTAATTGTATAAGAAAATTTATATTTTTTTTATATGCTCACCATTTTTAGGTAAAAAAAGATTATTTAAAAAGTGATGTGCTACTTCTACTTGTGTGGTCTCAAAATCAAATTGATGGGGTGCCCTAATGGTGGCCAGCTCTAAGTTCATTGGTTTCTATTGGCCTCGATCCAAATATAACAAGGAGCATTGCTCCACATTATATAAAAATTATTTTGTTATTTTATTTCATAATTTTTAAGTAATAATTAATTAACCTTATAATTATTTAAGACTCGATCTTCCACTATAACTTAGTAACTATTTTAAGTTAGTAAAATCAAATATGATAAATTCCTTAACATGTAATTAACTTAAGTCAAAATTTTATTTATAAGACTCAAAATTTTAATTATCTATTTTACTAACTTAAATATTATTAATTATCAAAATAATATTTAATACTCACATCACATAACCTAAAAGACATATCAAAAAATAATTCCGAATATTAATAATTAAATAACTTCAAACTATATATAAACAAAAATAACTCAATTAAAAATCAGAGTATTAAAAATTAAACACCTAAAAGTCTTTATCCAAGCTTAAAACAAAATCATCATATCTATATCATTAGCCAATTATAAAAAACAAACAAACATAAAACTAAGTGACACATCTAAACTGAATATTACAATACAAATTAAAATATTAATTATTCTGACATCATAAAAACTAATCCTGTGTAGTCATCTTTCAAATCTCAATCATTTAAAAGTTAGTTCGAGCTTGTTGGGCCCCAATATAAAGGCCCATAAAAGCACGGTCTAAATGAAAGAGGCCCAGAGACATCCACACGAGAAGATCAGATGGCCTAGGCGAGAAGCCCAAGGGCCGAGAGCCCAGGGGGTTCCTTACCACCCAAGCGGCCAAGAAGCCAAGGAGAATCTCTCGGACTTTCCAGAGGACCTCGTGGGGACTGTTCTCTCCTCCCAAGACCGCGAGGTTGCGAGATGACTCGCAGCCGTCTGAGAACCGCCCGTCCATGGCCGAGAATGCCAACTGGCCTATTTCGACGGTTTCCAAGAAAGCTTGCAACTACTGCCAATCGCCGCATCAACAGAGCATGCCTAGACAAATCAGGGCAGATATCCGATTCCTGTACATCTGACACTTTGAAAGGCTGCTTGCGTGCCAGACGCGTGTCCCTTTCCACATCTCAGCTGCATTAAAGGAAGCCAGTGGTCCAGCCCCTCAACCGCCGGATGGGCGACACGTATCCACTCCCCAACGGTCCGGCTTCCACTATAAATATACAGCAAGATCTCCTTTCTAAGGGGGCTTCGGGGGAGAGACATGTAAAAGAGGGCCTTTAAAACTCACAAAAATTCCAAGCTAGCATTCTCCTTCTCCACGTCCAACTCCTCAAGGACGTGTAAAAAGGCTCCCAGAGAGCATAGGCTCCTTAGGGGATAAACACAAAACGAGAGATAGGGAAGAGAATCACCCTTACAACTGTACTCTGTAAAATCTCCAACCGATATAGTGAAGCTCTTTACAGGCCCTGAGCCTAGTGGTTTTTCCTCCCCATTCAAGAGGAGGTTTTCCACTTAAAACATCCGGTCTCAGTTCTCATCTCGTATCCAGCACTTCACTCACTTGTGTTGCCTGGGAACCACGCTTCTGACCGAACGCCGAGGGTCCAACGCCCCTTATCAACGGGCCTCCCCGAGAGATCCGGCTGGGTCGTCAGCATCCCACATCTGTCGGCCATAGCGGGTCATTCGGCTCGGAGACCCTCACCCCGCGTATATCTCTCGCCATTTGGTTCAGGGAACCGAAAACGCAACATTGGCGCCGTCTGTGGGAATAAAAGGAAGAACAAAAAACTAAGTGGCTTCCCATCCCCCCAACAACAAGCAAACGCCCCAACGATGCTCAGCAGACAAGGCAACACGTCCACCCGAGGAGGAGACCGCCACGACGAGTGCCTCCCGTCGGGCGGCAGAACGGGCGATGGCCCCGGCACCAGCGTGAGCAAACTGGCGCAGAAGGTGGATAACCTCACGAGGGCCGTTCGCAGCCTCCAGTAGAAGGCAGGTGGACATTCTAGGAGCCCACGCTCCGAAATCCCGCGTCCCACGGCGCTCAGACGACTGCAGTCGGCGCGGGCTCCAGGCGAGTTGAGGGACTACCTCAACAAAAAGAAGTTCATGAGTCCGGCCCCTTCAAGAAGGGGGCTCAAAAGGCTCTGGAAGACTGTCTTTGGACCTAAGGCCGGCGAAGCAACTCAGCCGGCAGCGTTAGAAGACCCCCTGCCCCCGAGGACAGGGGAAGGAAGCAGAAGGGCGAGCGCCCACCAAAAGACCCAACGGCCGTCCGGGTATGACGCACCCGAGCGGATGGCCCTTGGGGAAGAAAAGCACTCGGGCCCATTGGCCTTCACTGACTCCATCACCAACAACCTGAGGCAGATCAGGGACGAAAGGCTCCTAAGATGGCCCAAGGCGTTGAAAAATCCGGAGGGAGGCAACCAATGGGAATACTGCCATTATCATGGCAGCCGCGGCCACGACACCGAGGACTGCAAGAAGCTCCAGGCGGAACTTGAGCGGCTGGCAACGGAAGGATACCTTGACCACTTCCTGCGAAGACCTGGGCGTGGCCCCGGGGCAGCAGAAAGCAGCCGGTCACGCCGCTCGAGGGGCAAGGCCATCATAGGCGCGGACTAAAAAAAAAAAAGGAGAGAGAGAGAGGGAAAAGGGACAAAAAAGGCCTTGAGACCATTCAATGTAAGAAAAATATGTATTAATAAAACGTGCATTTTTCACCCTTACAACGAAGTGTTTCATGCTCTCTCCTTGACCGCTTCCTGCGAAGACCCAGCGGGAAGCAGCCAGCAACTCACGGCATCCAACAAATAAAAACCTGGCTATGACCAGGCGGACCCAGAGGCCGGGCCCTTGAGGTCATAAAAAACCTGGCCGTGGCCAGGCGGTCCCAGAGGTCGGGCCCTTGAGGTCATCAAAAACCTGGCCGTGACCAGACGGTCCCAGAGGCCGGGCCCTTGAAGTCATCAAAAACCTGGCTGTGACCAGGCGGTCCTAGAGGCCGGGCCCTTGAGGTCATCAAAAACCTCGCTGTGACCAGGCGGTTCGTGGGCCGGGCCCGAGGTCATCAAAAACTGGCCGTGACCGGGCGGTCCTGCAGGCCGGCCCTCGAGGTCATTTAAAAACCCATTGCGACCGAGCGGTCCTGCAGGCGGGCCCTTGAGGTCATAACTCGAAGTTCATCCGCGACTAAAGCGATCCTAAAGACCCGGCGGCGAAAGTACGCCCGAAGGCTAAGAGCCAGAAATCCCTGAAAAGGCTGAGCGCCTAAGTCCGAAAAGGCAAAAAGGTCAAGCGTCTGAAAGGGACCGCCCGGCTTAAGACGAAAGATGCGCGCTAAACAATGCGCCGCGAAAAAAAAAAAGAAAAGAAAAAAAAGAGACCACACGTACAAGTGAGACATAAAGAGAACGTCCAAAGCTTTAAAGCAAAAAGGACTAAGTCTTATTCACAAAAAGAGATTTTCTGTACAAGTACGGCAAAACCAAAGAAAACAAAGTGAAGTACAAGGGAGCAGCATGTCAAGAGGGTGCCGCTCGGGCCTTTCCCCTCTGAGCCTCATGAGCCCGTGAAGATCCCGTCTGCTCCACTGGAACCGCTTCCTCAGGCGTAAAAGGCTCACTATTAGGCCCTGCCTGAGGAGGGCCCGGGAAAGGCCTGCCATCGACGCCGTACAAGTCCTCCATGATCAAGGCACTAGCATTCTTGGGATCAAGGACGGCCACGGGAAACCGTGGACGGATTAACCGCGCCACTCGGCGGCACATGCGAACACCGTCCCGGAATTTGCCGTCCAGCACAGGAGCCATCTCCGCAATCTGCATGGACGTCCTCAACCTCTCCTCCAGTGAGAGAATCCGTTCCTGAAGGAGGCTCTGTCTAAGGCGCAGATCCTTGTTGGTAGCCTCAAGAGAAGCAATCTTCTCCTTTGCCCGGCTAGCTCGCCTCCGCCCCACTGCCTGCTTCTTCAAAGCAAAAGATTCGAAGACCTCACTTCCAGGCGGGACTGAGCAATCACTCCCACTAGCCCGTTGAGGCCGGCTATCAAACTCTGGAGCTGCCACAGGAAAGTCCATCAAGGCATAAATAAAGGAAGACAAGGAAGGGAGCAGTAGGCTACCTCAGAAACCAAGGAGTCATCCCCTAGGCCATACTCCACTTGGGACTCGGACTCCTGCGGGCCTCCTCTAAGCCCCGCGGGCGCCGCCTCAGTCACGGACTCATCGGCCAACAAGGCCACTTGGAGATCCGCCTCAACAGCAACGCCCCTAAAGGCCTTAGGCAACCGCTCGGCCTCCGCAGTAACAGGCCGTTCAGAAGGGCCAGGAGGCGCGGGCTCGTCAACACTCAAATCCACGACCTCCGCCATCTCCCGGATCATTTCAGCTGACACTCCCCTCTCAGAATCCCCTGCGGCACTCCCGCCTCCTATGTCCTCGTGAGGATGATCAATCCTGCCCGAGACGTCACCAGGCAAAGTAATGGGAGCGCCGGGAACAAGGTCATCACTGGGGGCTGAATGTCCGAGGACCGCGCACTCTGAAGGAGAACCTCTGTGGGTGTAATGGGCGGATTAGCAGTGGCAGCGAAGGCGAAGCCGCCAGATCCCGAGGGCCCCGGAAGAGAGGCTCCTGTCCTCATCCTCTTAATCAGAGGAACGTCGTCATCATCATCATCATCACAAGAGGACTGAGGCTCAGGAAACTTTATGTTCTGCTCAGCAGCTCTTGAAGGCCCGGCCGGGATATTAGCAGTGGAAGTGAAGGCGAGACCCCCAGGTCTCGAGGGCTCAAAAAAAGAGCCGGCTCCCGACCTTGTAGGCAGGGAAGCAGCCACGTCGTCATCGCTCACGCCCTCGATATCAAAATCTTCGTCATCACTCGAGGAGCGCTCAACAGTGAGCCCCCCGGTTCTCGAAAAAACTGGGCGGGGATCCTCGTCCCGCGGTAACCACTTGGCCTCCCTGAACTTGTCAGCGCCCGGCCAGATATTGCGCTTGTTCAAGTGGAATGACCACAGATTGGCCAGCACCAAGTCCGTGCGCGCCTTCTCCTCCTTCCGCTCCTCCCTTGAGGGGTCAGAACAGTACTGGCTGGCCACGTTCTCCCACGTATTGGGAATGGCCCAGTGCTCGTAAACGCCAAGGAAGAAGAACTTGTCCTTTCACCCCCTCGTGGAGTCAGGATTACCACCGCATAGCGAAGAGAATTCCGGGCGGGGAGTCATCACTGTCCAGTCAGGGTTCTGCGTAAAGCAAAACAGCACCTTGACCGTAAGAGGGGTCAAGGTCTTCTCATGGCATCGAAAGAAGACGCACAAGGACACCAGATACCTCATCGCATTCGGCTGAAGCCTGGCGAGAGGCACGCCAAGCGCCCTCATGATGTCATAGAGGTCCAGCGGAATGGAAAACCGTAGCCCACCTTTAAGGTGGGCCTCATAAACAGTAATAAAGCCATCCAGGAGGATACAAAGGCTTCTGTCATGAGGCTCCGGGATCACCATAGCCATGGACTCAGGAATCTGGTACCGGGTCCGGATCTCCTTAAGCTTGTCAAGCGTCATCCTGGACGCAATGTTTCTAACTCCAGGCGCCATGAAAGCCAAAGAAAGAAGGAGTAAACGACGATTGAACAAATAAGGAAACAGAAAACAGGCGCAAAGACGAAAAGACCAAAGGCAACAAAGGGTTTAAATAAACCCTAGAGTACGGAAAAATGTACTCATTACCCTTGCCACGCGTCGACGGGCCATTCGCCCCAGAAGTCTGGCAGTCGTTCCTTCCCAAGACGCCTGATCGCGTGTCCCATCAGCAGGATACGGCATTTAGTGCTCCAACAGGAAAGCGAAACGACGGCCCGAAAAAGGTCCGAGGACAACCACCTGTCAAAGTCAACACAGAGCCCGCCACTAAGTCGCACGCTCTCGAACAACTGACATCTCCAACAGGACAACGACTTCATGCCAAACGACCGAGAACCTCGAATCCTTTGACATGGGGGGCTATGTTGGGCCCCAATATAAAGGCCCATAAAAGTACGGCCCAAATGAAAGAGGCCCAGAGACATCCACACGAGCAGATCAGATGGCCCAGGCGAGAAGCCCAAGGGCCGAGAACCCAGGGGGTTCCTTACCACCCAAGCGGCCAAGAAGCCAAGGAGAATCTCTCGGACTTTCCAGAGGACCTCACGGGGACTGTTCTCTCCTCCCAAGACCGCGAGGTTGCGAGATGACTCGCAGCCGTCCGAGAACCGCCCGTCCATGGCCGAGAATGCCAACTAGCCTATTTCGACGGTTTCCAAGAAAGCCTGCAACTATTGCCAGTCGCCGCATCAACAGAGCATGCCTAGACAAATCAGGGCAGATATCCGATTCCTGTACATCTGACACACTGAAAGGCTGCAGCGGCGCCGTACGCGTGTCCCTTTCCACATCTCAGCTGCATTAAAGGAAGCCAGTGGTCCAGCCCCTCAACCGCCGGATGGGCGACACGTGTCCACTCCCCAACGGTCCGGCTTCCACTATAAATATACAGCAAGATCTCCTTTCTAAGGGGGCTTCGGGGGAGAGACATGTAAAAGAGGGCCTTTAAAACTCACAAAGCTTCCAAGCTAGCATTCTCCTTCTCCACGTCCAACTCCTCAAGGACGTGTAAAAAGGCTCCCAGAGAGCATAGGCTCCTTAGGGGATAAACACAAAACGAGAGATAGGGAAGGGAATCACCCTTACAACTGTACTCTGTAAAATCTCCAACCGATATAGTGAAGCTCTTTACAGGCCCTGAGCCTAGTGGTTTTTCCTCCCCATTCAAGAGGAGGTTTTTCACTTAAAACATCTGATCCCAGTTCTCATCTCGTATCCAGCACTTCACTCACTTGTGTTGCCTGGGAACCACGCTTTTGACCGAACGCTGAGGGTCCAACGCCCCTTATCAACGGGCCTCCTCGAGAGATCCAGCTGGGTCGTCAGCATCCCGCATCTGTCGGCCATAGCGGGTCATCCGGCTCGGAGACCCTCACCCCCTGCATCTCTCTGCCATAGCAGTTTCCGTGGAACCAGAACGCAACAAAGCTATTTAGTCTAAAATATTAGTAAAATTAAGGTAAAAATGAGTTTAATATTTAATAATATATATATATTTATATATTGATATATATATCAATGAAACATGTTAAAATTATGATACGATCAAAAGTCCAAAATCCTAATAATATTACTTTTTGATAAATCATGTTAAAGTCAAATACCAATAATCATTCAAGTTAAGGTTTGTACAATAATAAAAATTATGCTAAAATTGATATATTTATAACTAAATATATTCAATCTGTGTGATTATATAAAACATACTAAAATCTTGCTAATATATAAAATGACCAAGATTCGATAATAAACTTACAAATAAAATATGAATATTAAAATTTAGGTTATAATTATTTTTATATAATTAAAGGTTGTATTCCACTATTCATAATCTATAAGTGAATTGTTTGCATATAATTTCTATAGATGAAATCGAATATTATTTTTCTGATCTATGAATAATATGTTGGACTTTTAATTTACTAATAATATATTAAAATATATTTTATAAATTATCTATAATTGTTTATAATTAGCCAAATTAAAAACTTTACTCAAAAGGAACAGTTCTTAATTTTTTCATAATGAAAAAAATACTTTTTTAATCAAAATTTATGTAAATTTTTTTTATATTTTTAAAAGTCTGTGACATTATAGTAAAATTATGGACATATAGAAATTACAAATTAGAAATTGAGGACATGTGGGGCTTATATTTTATAAAATTATAGAAACTGTTCTATATAGATGATACAAGAAATCAACATAATTCAAGTCATTTCATCAATTTTTTTAAATATAAAATATACATGAATAGTTATACAAAAATTTAAAATATACAATATATATATATATATATATATATATATATATATATAATTTGAAGACATGTATAAATATTTGTATAAAATTTAAAAATATGTTCGAATATTATTGTAAAAATTTGGTACGTAAATATGATTTGTATATATTTAATATATGCATTTTATAAAAATTTATAAAATAAGAGAATGATTCTATACATGTAAAGTATATAAAACGGTTTAAATATAAAATTAAGACATGCATTAAGTTTTTTAAATAAAAAATACTTAAAGATATAAAAAATAAATAATAATAAAGAAAGAAAATACTTTTGATACATTTATCTTTACTTAATTTTAGTAAACGATTCTTTAATTTCACCTTAAATCTCTCCCCTTTCCCTTCTCTTCCTCTTTTTTTGCTTCTGTCTCTTCTCTCAAATTTTCCACAAAAATGACTCGAAATCGGTTAATAGGCCTATTTATAAAAAAAAACTCACACATCTGTGAATTAACGTTAAAATACAATTAATATGGCACACGAACGCTTCTCATGAGCACATTAGGCATCACCATTCTATCCTAAACGCGCACACGAGTCACTTAAGTATAATTTAGGTACAAATATTCTACCAAAAATATATATAAATATCTCAAAGGCGTCTATTAGGCACATGCCTATTGTTTAAAATTAGTATGAGTGTGGGGTAAATGGAAGTTAGGCACTACTCAACCTAACCAAATCTGGTTTAAATTTTATTTTTGACTCAAACTTTAATTATTGTTATTAATCTATCAGTTCAATTAAATCAATTATTAAGGCATGGACAATGTCTATGTTTTATGCACATGCTGTTTGCATGAGCCGTCAATAGGAAACAAATTGAAAAACTATAGGAATCATTGAAGTATAAATTCCCATCTTTCAATGATCAACCACGATTCTTGCTATCCACATTGTATACCCTAAAATAGCTACCTAACTTTCCTCTATGTATCTATATATCTTTGCACATGGCCTAGAGAAAATATACACAGAAAATGAGCACCCTTTTATATATACGTTGTCAAAAATTTAGGCCGGGTTAGATTTGTGGGTTGGGAATGGTCATGAAAGAAAATAAATAACCAAGTTTAACATGGTTCTTAGATTTTTTTGAATATATAAAATCTTTTATATTTACATTTTTAAAAATTTATAAGAGAATCATTGTTTTACATAAATATTATTATTTAATCTTTTAAGTTTGACAGGAACGGTAAAAATGGGCCCACCCAAAAAGGCGGTCAGCCCAGAAGTACAGTCAATTAGCCCAGAGGGCAGTGTTGACCGGAAGTGATCCCTAGTTGGCCGGATATGGCCCAAACTAAATAGGGCCCAAGCCGGAAGGCCCACGACTCCATTCCCGTGTATGAGAGATTACCTGTCTTAATCAATCAAGATCCCAAATATTTTCATGGATCACGATCTCCCGAGAAAAGGAATCTCCCAAATTGGCGTTTCTCCCGTGATGAAAATCCCAACATTTACCGCATAAAATATCTCTACAGAGAAAGAAGGAATCTCTCCAACCGATCACGATTGCCACAAACAGCGCCAGTAACCCCTCGCCGGCTGGAAAGAATCTTTTTTAGGCAACTAGCAATTAGCCTAGTCGCCCAAGCGAGGCTGAGTAAGTTCCAGGGCTATAAAAGGCCCTGAAGACAGACTTCAGAAGCATGCTCTCTCTAGTATTCAAACTGATATTACCGATCACACTTGAACGAGTCCACCAGCGCTGTTCTCCGTTCCCACCTCTTACTCTTTGTCGACCCAGCATCTTGAAAAGTCGGTCTCCACGGACGCACCATCACAAAAAGTTGCTCTACATCGCGCTCCATCTCTGAGTCAGACTTATAAATTTCCTTTCCTCGCATTATTTCCTATAAAATCTTATCTCTATATTCTTAATTTTAAAAGAATAATTATTGACTTGAGTATTAAAAAATAAATAAAAAAAATACCGCTAATTTTTTCTGACGTCTTATCTTCTATTATGCACCATCACAAAAAAGTTGCTCCACACTATGCTCTACTTCCAAGTCAGACTTATAAATTTCCTATCCCCGCATTGTTTCTTATAAAATCTTATCTCTATATTTTTAATTTCAAAAGAATGATTACTGATTTGAGTATTGAAAGATAAATTAAAAAGCGAATACCGCTACTTTTTTCTGACGTCTTATCTTTTATTACGGTGTACAGAATCCAAGCCAAAGAGCACAGAGATCAGGGTCCATTTCTACTCGAACCACAGGCCCAACTATACCGGAATCTGTTGATAACTTGGATCCAGGACACATCAAAGTTATATTTTGTATAATTTAATCTTTTTTAAAAATAATTGGAAAAAAATTGTCATAGGTTAGCTCGATTGATTATTGGGTCAGCAAAGTATTAGAACAATAATAATCAGTTGATCATATGTTTAATTTTTAAAGTATCTCATTTTCTTATAATTAGTTGTCCTTGTATGGAATAGGTGCCATAAGGACTACTTTACTAGTTGTGCGACCACAACTCAATTGTACCCATCAGTTACACGTACGATAAGCAGTTTCACTTGGTAGCTCCAACAAGCTTCCCCAACTGTTCTTTTAATTTCCACAACCACGTTGAGCTCCATGCAGTAATTCTAATTTGAACTTCAAGTGCATATCTAAATTATGCCAACATTCTGGTGCTGAGCTTCCCATACCAAACTGCACAAAAACTCTAATATCAAACCTTTAATCCTAGACTATACAAACGCTCTACTACCAAGTCTGCAATTCTGAGCTATGCATAGACTCTAATATCATCTCCGAGCTCTAGAACCAAAACCTACATGCTCTTGTCAAGGGACTCACAGCTTCTCGATCAGGTCTCACGCTTCTTGGCTTGCTTGAGCATGCCTTCATCCATGCCCTTGTCCGGTTGGCTAGCACAATCGTGATACTCTATTAGTCTACTACCAAGCTTGCAATTTTGAACTATGCATAAATTCTAGCCGCCAAGTCTACAGTCCCAAACCATGCTCCCCCATATGATTAGGCCTCAACATGATTTTGGGCTTCCTATTTCGAAGAGGAGTTATGAAGGTTATATATTTGAGTGCGTTGGAGTAATTTCATTTCTCTAACTTATCAATAGGAAAAACAAAGTTCAGTTACCTTTACAATTTGATGGTACTAACTTCCTTCTAAGTAATGGGAACCATCAATGAGGGCAATCATCAAGGCTCAGGGAGAAGAGGCAAAGGCAGCAGCAATACAGCTTGGGAAAGAAGAGCTGGCGTTACTTGAAGATGCATATGCCAAACACAACAAGGTGGACCTGTTCTTTGTAACCAAAAAATAAAAGAAAATACCTATTATCAAAAGACAATATTACCTCAAAACTCAATGTATTTTTTGGTTATAAATTAAATTTTGCATAGGTTTATTTGTAATTTAATATGTAACCAAAAAATAAAAATAAATAAATAAATAAGGATTTTGATTTTGTGGATTTTATTTATTTATTTTTATATAAGAAAAGTTAGATTTTTTTCTTTTTCTTTTTTTTTTTTTTTGGAGGGTGGGGGAGGGGTTTGGGTTATGCTAAGGAAAAGAGTTTCGTATTTAGTAGCTTGGTAATGAAACTTCTTTTTTACTAAAAAAAAAAAAAATTGGATATTTAAAAAAGTGATGTGCTACTTTATTTTTGAAGTGTCAAAATTAATTGGCGGTGTGCCTTCATGGTGGTTGGGTCTAGTTTGATCCTATTGGGCCTATCCCAAACAAAAAATGGGCCTTTATTTTGGGCCACTGAGCTTGATTAAATGGACTACTTTTCATAATGAGGAGAATAATGAATAAAACTAAATTCTTTTTCTTATTTTCTTTATTAATAAATAATTGATGAAAATAAAAACATCAATATAAATATAGGTAATGATTATATCAATATTTAATATTATTAAATAATACGTATTAATATCAAATATATATAAAAAAAATTTAAAAATTTTAAACTAATAGATGTATACTAGCTGATATATTGATCAAATATTAGATATATTGATCGATATATTAAATAAATACTAAATATCATCGATAAAAAAATATATCGTGATTTTATTATAATATCAAAAAAATTAGTATTAAAAACTCATATATCAATATATATTAACTGATCTATTAGACATCAGTGAATACTTTTATCTATAGAAAAGACATATCAATTAATAAAGAATAGGTCGAGATAATTTAGAATATTTTTTATTTACGAAGGCCCAAATTATTAACATCCAACAAAGATTGAAGACAAAAATACTCGATGCAATTTAATCTTTTGGAGAAAGAATTAATAATAACCAAATAAATACTTTCTCAAATTGTATCATTTTTATTTGTTATATATATATATAGAACAGGCTGCTGTATATAGTCGGCAGAGTAGATTAATCTCTCAGCAACGTACTCTTTCGCTGGTTTTTCTTAGACGGGGGAGAGAGAGAGGGATGGAAGAGGGAGGAAGAGGAGTGAAATCGGACAAATGGGGATATCAAGTGAAGACCTCATCCGATGCTTGCATATCTGCAATCAATGCATTCTACGACCAGGTATACTTAGATTTTTATTCTTCACTATATTGCTTTCTCTCTCCAATTATTCATGGCCATGAGCTATTAATTTGCAAATAACGGTGAATTAAGGTGCTAAGTTATGGAAGAGGGAGGTCCGTAATTTTGAAGGCTCCGATCCACGATCAGCACTGCGTTTTGGCTAACATTTTGGCTGCTCACTATCTCTGCTCTATCGGCACTGATCCTTCCAAAATTTCTTCGTATCTCCTTTCCGCCAAGTCTAATTATGTAAACCCTACTTCTCTCGCAGTTTCTCCCCCGTTTTTTTGTTGTTATGGTTTTACTTTATTATCATTCCCACTTTGTGTATAGGATGAAGCAACGTGTTATGAGAAAGCGATTTTTGATGCTGTCTCCTACTTGATGACCGAGGATAGAGATGACGATGTCGCCGTTGAATTACATGCTCAGGTTTTACCCATTTTCGTTTGATTTGATTGGTACCTACTTACTAGATTTTCTTGCTCTGATATTGATTTATGAGTATCACTGCTAGTTCACTCAAGTTCTGGGTATTACTCTTTCTGCATTTTCTATGTGGCCGAATATAAGAAAATATTTTTCATATTTTTATGACGTTTGACACAAAATAAAATAATTAAAAGAAAAATACTTTCCTAGTAAATGAAATATTAAAATAATCTTTTTCCGTTTTGAAAATAATTTTTTTAAACAAAAAAAAAAATCATTCGTTACTCAATATTGACTATCAATGATATGACACACACCATCAGCCGGAAGTTTCAACACATCAACGTCCCAAAATATTGTCTGACCTTAAAATATTGCTACTCATAGGAAAAATCACATCCGTAGATATTACCACTTCAATTGTGGATCAATTTGTCTGATAATTATATCTTTCAGCAAATGCCAAACTTATGAAAAATAAATTTATAAGTTATTTTTGTTTCTCAATATTTTTTTTGTAAAAATTTTCCAGCTTCTATTTGGTAAATATTTTCCCAAAAAAACAGAGCCTCAGTTATGCCTTTTTCAATCAAGCTTTTTCCTACTGCATAATTATTGGGGAACTATATGCAGTGTGTCTACTTACAGTTAATGACTAAAATTACACCACTTGTTAAAATTATAACTCGGGTCAGCATCACTTTTTAGTGTTCTGTCTATGTGAAATCCAATCCCACTGTTGGATTCACATTGATCTGCCATTAATTTGTATGTTTCTGCATTTAATAAAGTTCCATCCTCAGTGTTGTCTATCTTAAATCTATCCTACTGTAGTGTTCAAAACTTTATGCATAAATTGAGAGATAGGCTTTCTTATGCTCACTATTTATAATCTCTTTTTTTAATAGACCAATGGTAGTGCCTTTTTAATATGAAAAGATATTTTTTTTTACGAAGAGTCATGTTTTTTCATGCATATATCGATTCATAAATAGTCATATATTTTCATTTTATTAGAGATATCTTTCACGAATAGTCATATACTTTTATTCCTCTTGTTAATAAAATAAATTAAATACTATTTTCTATTTTAGATTATATTAATTAAATTATAAATCAAGAATACTTAATATAAACCCAAATTTCAAATAGAATTGTCAGTATGCTGTACATATAAGGATTAAATAAATATTATTCTAACATTTCTTATGTCTATACTGAATAAATGCTATCTTTTTGTTGATGGTTAAATTGATCTTTCATATCTTGGATAAGAGTTTAGATGCTTAGGAATTAGGTTCCATATATGCATCTTCTCTATCTATGTATTCTGATTCTCTTAAGTTTAATATTGAGTATGCGAAAATAGATTCTGCATGGATTACACATACTCTAAAGTGAACCTTTGATGTATATAGTGAGAGACAACCATGCCGTGGGACCCATTCTAACAAGTAGGGTCCTGGCTGAGCGTCATGGTCTCTCCGTATTTCACATCTTGTACTTTTGAAAACCACCTCTTTAGCCAGTGACTGATTCAATTTTTGAATTTTTCATCTGATAGATTGCACGAGATTTCCCAAAAGATCTGGTGTCCCTGAAGAGGGCTCAAATACTATGCTTTTACATGGGTCAGCCAAAGCTAACTCTTGATCTTATCCAGCAGGTTCTCTTTTATTCATAATAGAGGTTAATTCTATAATTTTGTAATTATCAAATAGGTAATAACAAGCATTACTCCTGATGTTATGGTCAGAACTTTGTACATGGGAGTACGATGATGTCAGATATGACTCTCTTATTACATGCATTTTCCTTTGAAGCACGTGACTTGGGACTTTCCTCCCATCTCAAAATAGAACCTTAGATTTTTTATTGAATGGCCGCATTCAGTATAATGATACTAGCTTGACAGGTGCTACCCAAAAATCAAGAAGCAAGTTATATATATGGCATGCTTGCTTTTCCATTGTTGGAGCTTGGCGATATGAAAAATGCTGAACAAGCTGCAAGAAAGGCACTTGAGATCAATGAGCATGATTTCTGGGCACAGCATTGTGTGAGTTAAATTTATTGTGGTCTGCTTTCTGAATATAGTACATCTAATGTTAATGGGTAATGTGTGGCATATTGATGAATTACTTCATTCTGCCTTAATCATTTAATAGAATAATTGAAGCAAATGAAACCCCCTGGTTGGTTGCTCTGTTAGGGTCTTTAATTTAGAAAGCTTAAAGCTGACCGTTAATTTGGCTGTTTCAAATCAATCTCAAATAAACTAATATGCAATGTAATACGTTTCTTGTGCCTGACTTGTTAACAAAATGAATCTAGAAACAAGACTGACCTTGATTTATTATAATATAGAATTGGAGCTTGAAACTACCCTTAACAAGATTGTTAGGTCTATTTTATTAGCTTATTAATGTGACAAAATTTGGCCCAATCGAGTTATATTTGGGTCTTTTATTTATTAATTGGGCTCCATTGTGACTCAAGGTATACTCATCAAAGCTGGAAACGATCGGGTGCTCAAAAATGCTTGAAACTTGCAAAAGTATGCTAGTGTTCGAGCCAACATTTGAATGCCAGTGTGCATGCTCATACAAAGTCTAAACAATTTAGTAAAATAAGTCGTGCACGTGCGTCGTTGAATCACATGTGCCAATAACAGAATGGGTCGCACACATGTGCCATTGGGTCATGCACATGTGCAAATTAACAGAATGGATTGCGAAAGTGCATCCTTTTATTGCACATATGCACACTTTAGCTTTTGAGCTATGTTCGGGCCAACATTTGAATGCCAATTTGCAAAATTCATAGTTTTTTGTTTTTTGGCCTAATTTTCAATCTCACTTATAAATGGATTTTTTTCCCTTAACCTAAATATCGCCCACAAAGAAAAAAAGAGAAGGAGAGTTAGAGAAGTAAGGAGAACAAGATAAAACCTCTTCCCTGAGTTGTGATTCAAATGACAAGGTTTTCTCATCTTGAAATCATTCAACCACCATCAAACATTTATTACAAACCAGTGAGCCTTTGGAATTTTGTCGATGACTTGGATCTTGAAGTTTCAACAGCATTGGTTGTTTCTTATATAGTGAAGTAAAGTCTAAAAGAAGATCAGAAGGTATTCGATTTTATTGTTAAGAAGCAAATCCTAGAAATTCTTTAATAGGGGTCATGTGTTAGGAGTAAGTTGGTGAAAAGTTAGTGCGTCTGTACCACCTGATCCATAAGTTAGCTTTTCATAAAAGATATACTTTGATTCGCTTAAAAATCCCTGAAGGATTTTACTTAAGAACTATTTGGTTTTTAAAATCGTAACCATATCGTATGTTTATTTATTTATACATTTTATTTATTATTTATATTGGTAATGTTAGATGAGTAGAATTTGTATTTTATACTCTTATCCCATGTTTGGTTGGAGGGAATAAGGTGGGAATAGAATTTCTATTCCATAGGAATAGAAATTTCTCCGTTTGGTTATAAATTTAACCGGGAATAAATATTTCCTGGGAATTGTTATTCCCACAAATTATTATTATTATTATTATATTTTGTATTATTATTATTATTATTATTATTATTATTATTATTATTATGTATTATTATTACATATTATTATTATTACATATTATTATTATTATTATTATTATGTTTATTATTATTATTACATATTATTATTATTATTATTATTATTTTGTTTTATTATTATTAGGTATTATTATATATTATTATTATTATTATTGTAATTATTATTATTGTTGTTATTTTGTTTTATTATTATTATTATTATTATTATTATTATTATTACTACTACTATTTCCACCTTATTCCTCACACTATTCAACAAACCAAACAATGAAATGCTAATTTTCACTTTATTCTATTCCAATAACCAAATATGAGAATAACAATTCTGACTTTATTTCTATCCTATTCTATTCCCTAGAATAACTATTTTATTCCCACTTTATTCCATTCCAACAACCAAACGTACTGTTAGTATCTAAAGACAAATATTCTTTATATGTATTAAATATTTACATAACTTAATTTTCCATGACATAAATGGTTAAAACTGTAGTTTTTAAAGACTACCCTAAATTTCAATTGGTATCATAGCCAACCCCAATCTTTGACCCTTTTCCTTTGTCTAGATGACTACTAGTCACTCGTTAATTTTGCTATACTTTGATGGAAATCACTACATTTATTGGAAAGTTCATATGGGAATCTTCCTGAAATTGCTAGACAAACGCATTTTGCTTTTTGTGGAGAGTGGATGGACTCCTTACCACATGTCTAACAACATGGTCCAGCGATGAACTCAACCATAATAATTGGAATAATAAGCATATCCTTGCCATTTTTATGGCAATCTTGCCTAATAAGTTTAACAGATGTTCATGTGTGAAATTGCTGAGGAAGCGTGAGATATTTTACAAATCACACATGATGGGACTAAAATGATTAAAAACTCAAAATTATAAATGTTAATCACTAGATTTAAAGAAACTACAAATGAAAGATGATGAAACATTTGACGAAATCTATACCAAACTAAATTATATGATGTAGTTAACTTTACATTCAACTTAGGAAAGAAACTTACTGATAAGAAAATTGTCTAAAAAGTTTTGAGGTCCTTACACGAGTGGTTTTAATCGAAGGTTATAGTTATTGAGAAGAATAAGGACCTTGACAAAATAAAAATTACAGAGTTGGTTGGTTCTCTTTATACATATGAATGTTCTATTCCTCAAAAGTAAAAAGACAAACAAATTACCCTAAAATCTACAAAAGAAAAGTCATATGATGACTCAGGGGATGAGTCTATGGATAATGAGGAAATTATGTTCTTTGTTTAATTATTTAAAAATTTTTTGAAGGGTAATAAAAAAATTTCATGAAAAATTTAAAGACTCATTTGATCACAAGAAAAAGAGTAATAAAGAAAATGAGTGAAGGATAGAAAATCCAAAGGCATTCAATGTTATGAATGTCAAAGGTTCGAACACATTAGGATTGAATGTCGTTACCTCAAACGTAACAAAGACAAAGCCTTGTGTGTCATCTTTTTTAATGAGAAAGCCGAGAAGAGTGAAAGTAAGGCTTTCAATTCTGGAAAACACTCCAATTATATGACCTTTGTGCCTCGTGTTGAGAGCGATGGTGAACCTAACATAAATCATGGCGAGGAGTCTAATTATTATGATCAGTCAGACTCCGAATCCGAAAATGAGTTAAGTGACCTTCAAAATGCACTTAATGAATTGTATCGCAATATCCTAATGACTAAACAAACAAAAATATCTTTCAAAAAGAATTGAAAAACTATAACATAGAGAGAAAATTTTGAAAGATTTTTTGTCCAAAAAAAAAAGTGTTTAAAAATCTCATATGATGAAGATCTTGCTATTATGGACAAGATAAAGTATTTTGAAAATGAACTTGAAAAAAACAAGGCCCAATTGATAATATTCTCAAAAAATGCAAAAAGGCTTATCGATATGTTGGGCTTAGCAAAGCGGCTGGAAATAAGAAAGGGCTTGATTTTTGCAAAATCAATTCTCAAGTGACCCACCCGCAAACATTTGTTTTTTACTTGCAACAAAGATTAGTGTAGATAAGGAGGTGGGCACTTTGATTCATTGAAAAAGAAGTCTAAGCTAGCCCCTCCTAAGAGTTAATCCGAGACTCACTTAAAAAAGGTTCTCCCCACTGGAAAGATTGTCCCCTCATGCTAGTTGTGGAAAGAGTGGGCATATTCACCCGAACTATATTGAGACCACATGGAGTCGCCCCACCACTAGGCCCGGTAGACTATCTAAGTCTTTGTTTTCATTAGATCAGGACCTACCTGTTGCCATTGTGATGTCTTTGGTCACATCCATCCCCATTGTCCTTTAATTAGGTTTAGTAAATCTAACGTGAGGATTTAGGCAAATAAATGTGATCGTATGAAGGTAACATCTTATGCAAAACCTAGAAAAATTCTCATGCATTCTAAGCACCCAACTAGAAAATCCCCTACTGTTTTCTCTAAGACAATGTCTAGATCATTCTATCACGTGCCCCACATTCTCTTGAGATTTGTCCCTAAATGTTATTCATGCGGCCAATGTGGTCACAATCAGCTCTATTGTCATAATCCTTCTTTTAGGAAGTCTTGAGATAGATCCGCCAGAGAGATAAAATTTACCCATAAGGTACAACGCTTAAAGGGATGATGTCGAGTTTGATTGTGGCCATCAAGTGTGACCTAAAAGGAAATGAGTTTGGTTCGACTCATCTGCACTCAAATTAGCTAGCCTATTTTTTGGAGAATGGGTTTGGGTCAAGGAGGGCCTAGCTTCTAAAGCTATCTCATACTTCTTATGAGTAGCTCTCTCATACATTATGCATGTAGATTAAGATGTATTTAGAGTAATAACATGCATTCATATTGTGTTTTCAATAACCTTTGATTATTTTTCAAAAAATCAAAAATTTGAGAAATTTTTGATAATGAGTGAATGACTTGAAATTTATTCAAAATTAATGACTTCTCATGCATTTGATGAGATGTAGATTTGTTCATTCTCCTTATTTTTATAGCTTCATAAAAGGGGTTTGTTATATCTTATTTTGTACACATATTCATTGCACACTGTATTTTGTTAATTAAGACCTTGACCACTTTTGTATACTTTGAGCCAGTAATTCTAAATGTGTTTAAACCATCTAAAAAGTGAATTGACATTAAACTAGTTGAACCTATACTTGAAAAATAGGCCCCCCGGAAAAAATAAAAAATATATATATTGTTGATGAGTTTCTAGTCAAGACTCATGCAAAGAAAAAAAGGAGTTCCTCAATGCTAGGACTCTCATTTAGGGGGCACAAAATTGTTACTGTGAGTTATAAGCCCTAGTGGTATTGGGTTTGTCTTTCCCTTCTAAGTTTTTCAAAATACATCGGGGATGTCAATATCATAGCCAAACTCTTTTGCAATTTTGAGGTTTTGAGATTTCTTAGCTATGAATGGTGTTTGTTTTGAGGTTTCTTAACTATGTGCGGTGTTTCACTACACGTACAACATATTATATACCTCATTTTCATTTATTTTATTTAAAAATAAAGTACTTGAATGTTTCTCGTAAATACTAAATTTATGAAAAACCTTAATTTAAAGAATAAATTTTATTGACTTCACCGCTTGTTGGTAAATTTATTATTATTTTTATTGTTGTTCAACTCATCTTACATCTCATACATATTATTGTAGTTAGAGTGATCTTTCATTGACATTCAGAATGCTGTTCAAAAGCAACTTTAAGAATGGCGTTCAAACATCAAACGCCAAGGTTGACATTTGAACTCCTAACAAATGATGTTCAAATGCCAATTTAGACGTTTGAACGTTATAGTGTCTTTAAATTCCCTAAAACCCTTGTCATTTTTGAACATCAGTACCTCTCTCTCTCTCTCTCCCCCCTCCCCCTCTCACGTTGGAACTGCGCCCCTACTCCTCTCCTTTGATTTTCACTCATTTTTCCTTAAATCTCGCTCAAAATCCATGGGCTTACCTCACAATCCAGTGGATCTTACTTTTCTCATACCATTGTTCAAGGTTTTCCTCTTGATTTCAGTAGGTGATACCCAACAATGAGGTGGAGATTTTGGGTGATGAGGCTGACCCTTAGGTAGCCCCCCTTGCCCATTTGTGCCCAAAAAAAGGGGAAATGTGTTCGTTTTGAGGGGGAGATGTGTTTGTTTTGAGAGGAAGATATGTTGTAATATATAACACGGGTTGTACTGTCATATTTTGTAAGGAGGATTGCATTGACATTTTTACTGATTATACTTATGCTAAGTATTGTTCTACATCTAGACTATACTACTAGTTGCGCAGATACATTATGTTCTATTGTTTTATTACTGATATATGTTTGATACATCACAGGTATTTTTCTAATAGTGTATGTTTTGCAAATAAACAGGTATATTAAATGCTACATGTCATCAATATAATGTCCATATCTCTAGTGTATGTATAGTTACCATGTAACAAACTCAAATATGGTGATAATTAGAGCTTATTTTTTCTTTATGTCATATAAGGAGTTTTATCATGAAATTACTTAAGGGAGAGATTGATAGGTTTATTTTATTGGATTATTTCTGTGTTAGAATTTGGCCCAATCGAGTTATGTTTGAGTTTTTTTATTTATTAATTGAGACATATTGTAACTCAAAATATGGTTATCAATGTTGAAAACGATTGGATGCTAAAAAATGCTGAGAACCCACACAAATGTGCTGGCATTTGAGCCAGTGTTCAGATGTTGGTGTGCGTGTTCATACGAAGTCTCAACAAATTAACAAAATAGGTTACACACACATGCCATTAGATTGCGGATATGCACCAATAACAAAATGGGTCACGTACGTACGTCTTTAGGTTGCGCACATGCACAAATTAACAAAATAGGTTGTAGAAGTGCACCCTCAGGTTGCGTACATGCGCACTCTGACTTTCGAGTTGGCGTTCGAGCCAGCATTCGAATGCTAATGTACAGAATTTGTAGTTCTGCATTTTTTGCCTTAATTTTCAATTTCAGTTATAAATAGACTCCTTTTTTTTAGCCTAACCGTTGCCTATGAAGAGGGAGAAGAGGAGAGTTAGAGAAGTGAGGAGGAAAAAAGAGAAAGCCTTTTCTTTGAGTTGTGATCTAAATGACCAGGTTTTCTCACCTCGAAATCATTCAACCACTATCAAACACTTGTTCTAAACCTATTAGCTATTAGAGTTCCATCGGTGGTATGGATCCTAGAATTCTAAAAGTGTTGGTTTTTCTTGGGATATTAAAGTCCAACAGGAGTTTGAAAGGTGTCCAATTCCCTTGTTAGGAAGCAAATTCTAGGAGTTCTTCAATAGGAGTTACATGTCATGAGTAAGTGGAACAAATGTTAACGTGTCTGTACCATCTGGTCTGTAAGTTGACTTTTTTATAATACATTTATTTTGATTAGCTCGAAAAACCCAGAGGGTTTTACTCAAGAATTGTTTAATTATTGAGGTTTCTCTTATCACCATTTGATGTGTCATTTATTTCTGCATTTTATTTATTATATATCTTGGTGATGTTGGATGAGCGGGGTTAGTATTTTCTACTTATAGTATTTAGAGACAAATATTATTTACTTGTATTAAATATTTGCATAACTTAGTATTCTGCAGCATAAAGTGTCAAAACTGTAGTCGTTTAGGACTATCGTAATTTTCAAAGTCAAACCCCCAAGTGATCATCAAGTTTTTTGTTTATTTGACAGCCTTAAATGCCACATAAGTGATAGGAAAGAAGGGGCAAAACCTGGTGAAAACATAGAATGGAAACTTGGTCTCCCTTTTATTGGCAATAGAAACATGTACCTCTTGAATGAAAGAAACAGGAAGTGGGATCATTGGCTAAAGGAGCACTTGGATCATAGTAGTTCTCCAGTTCATGGGTTCAACAACAGGCATAGGTTGTTCAGCTATTGTTTGTTTGCCATTAGACCTATTTATAGATGTGGATCAGGTTGGATTGAAAAATCTTGTAATAAATTGATTGTACGTGGTTCTATTCTTTTACATTATAAGCTGCCATTTGTCAGTAAGGCCAAAAGCTGTTTGTGAAGTTAGTCCCGATTCTTTTAATGTTCTTGCCTAGTTATACTGGTTATTTTGCTTGCCAAAAGTTAGCCAAGCACTTATCTTGATGGCAGCCATAGGAAATGAATCGCTAGCACAATCATTGTTACATACTTATTTACTTGTGATCGCTGAGCAAAATGAAATTAAGGCAGACATTTGCCATTTATAGCTCCAGAAATTGACTAAACTATAAATTTTGTACCACTTACAAGGTACAGATTTTGTTTTGCTGACTAAGTTGAGAAAGTTTTTACTCCTTTTGCATTTCCACTTTTGGTCAAAACTTTTATATTGGTCTCATCAATTGATCCCATGTTTGTGTCCGTTGTGCAGTTGTGTCATGTTCTTCAGCAGGAATGTCATTTTGAGGAAGCTGTAAAGTTCATGGAGGAATGCTCCTGGTCATGGAACTCTTGTTTGTCTTTCATGTGTGTATTTTCGTAGTTAATCGGGGTTCATATTGCTATCTGAAAAATAAAGGAACTAAATATATCTTGCTGTTTGTTGCCCATTACTGTTATGTATTGACTACCGTCGATGTTCAGGTACGTTCACAATTGGTGGCATGTTGCTGTTTGTTATCTAGAAGGCCATTCTCCAATCGGAAAAGTCCTAGATGTTTATGATTACAATCTTATGAGGGAACTAGAAAGGCCTGATTCTTCACCAGTAGAGGTTTTTTACTCTTTCTTCTCATCTTTCATAAGATTTGATTCCAAATAGGGCAATACTGAAATCTAACTCTGCTTATCAAATTAGGTTTACATAAATGCTTTGGGTTTGCTGTTGCGGGTGTTTGTACACGGTGAAATTGGTATGTTTGAGGACCGTCTGAAGGATATAGCAACGCACCTAACAAATCAAGTAAGTTAATTTTATCCGTTTTAAAGAAGATATTTTATTTGTTCAGTAATGCGTTTATGAATGTTGGACATATTCTGTTGTGGGGGTTTATATGGAAGCATACAAAATGTTTTCATATAGCTGTTTCAGTAGCATATATTAATGGACGCTAGGAAAAACAACTTAGAAAATGTCTGTTTTCCTCTCACAAGAAGCATCTATTGGATCTAGTTGAGGATTACGCTCTTCTGCTCTGATCTTCATGAACCATATTTAGCCATCTGTAATTCTGAATGGCAACCTATTTCATGTTCAGCATGATAGGCATTGGATCGCCTGATTTTGTAGATGCATCATATTGACAATTCCTTAATGTATGCATGCATTTCAGAATGTACCTGTGTTACCATAAAGAAAAATATGGATTACAAGCATAGCAATTTCATTGCAAAATACATATCTCTTTTTTCCAAGATACAAGCATAGCAGTTCTCTTTAAGTAGGTTTTGCTATAGGATTGAAATAAGGTAGGGATAAAATAATTATTCATAAAAAATATAATAAGGTGGGAGTAAAGTTGTGAGTTAATATTCATATATTTAGTTGGTCATTTTGAATAGATGGAATTTAGTTACGAATTAATTTTTTAGTGTTTTATATACAAGAATAAGAAAAGAAATATGCAAGGATCTTTTACCCCTCACACACAAAAAAAAAAATTGTTCCAATATATTACTTACAAATACACCCTGCTGCCGCCGCTGCCACCACCATGCAACCACTATGGCGATTGATGGGTACGCCCATAGTTGGCTGGTTCAATAAGATAAACGGTCCAAATCCACAAAGATATATATGCATGCCTGGACAGTCAACGCCTGACGTTGACTGAATGAGAGGCCAAACTTGGTGGCCAGCAGGCTCTTCATGAGACGGTCAACATTTATGGTGACTGGAAGTACTACAGTAGGCCGGCCAAAGAAAACAAATCTCACGTGGGCTAGGCCCAGTTGGGCCCACACCTCCGTACACGACCAGTAACGGTTATCTTCCCTGATTTTGTGCCTTTCCAAAAGACAATCTGCACTGTAACGGGTACCAGCAGATTCAGCCCACGTCCAATGAGGAAAGCGCCAGGTTCTCTCTTCCTGTCTATTGTAGACCCTAACGGTAACAGGATGTAGAAGAAAGGTAAGTAATCCTGAGAGCCGTTGCCCGCCAAGAAAGAAAGCAATTCCAAGAGAGTGTAGGGATCACGCCTTCCTGCCAATGAAGGTCGGCCGACAGAGTGCAGGTATCGCGCCTTCCTATCCAAGGAAGGTCGCCCAATACTTCATCTATAAAAGCCCATGGAGTCTTCACTCCAGGACATGCTCACTTCTAAGCCTACAAACGCTCACTGCTATAGTCACACGCTCATTACTCAAACTTCAGAGGTGCCCTTCTCTTCGAAAACTTTCATAGTGCTCTGATAGTTCTTCAAGTTCTCACGCTTACAAAACTCAAACTCACATTCTCTCTCTCTACGTTCCTTACGAATACAGGGTTGAGAAACTGTGCTCCTTAGGAGCTACTAGAATGCCTCCCACGTCTAAAACCTATCAACCATCTCAACATTCATCTTCTCTCTGTGCTCTCATTTCCATTTCCCTTCTTAAAAGTTGAAGACAAATCACTGACTTAAGTGTCAGAGTGTTTTCAGTGGAACAACATCCTGCCGTCATATGATCTCTTGTTTGTTGTAGTAGTGTGCAGGGTCCAAACTCGGTGAATAGAGTCGGATCAAGACGATCAAGTCGACCTGAATCTATTCGAAATTTGGATCCAGGGACGCATCATTAACGCCTTTTATAGGAAGTACTTACAAAAAAGCCTACCACATCTTTCCAGAAAAATTTCTCTTTCTCACCTTCCAAGTTAACCAGAATGGTGAACACGAGAGCGCAAGCTAGCGAACCCGCTAAAGACGTGACCTCTCTCAACCAGGACCATGCTGCTGGTGCTATGGTCAACGGGATGGTCAACGAGGTGCCCGCACCCTTCTTTCAGTATTTAGTGGAGCATATGTAGAATGCCAACAAGATGCTCTCAATGCTCTGCTCACGCTAGGAGCACTCTCAGCAAGGGGCTCCACCTACGGCAATCCCTGCACTAGCCTCCAGGAGAGGAGGCCAGAGGAAGAAATCGGCCAAAAAACCCAGAAGGCCGGCCAACGTCCAAACGCCTGAATCCTCATGTGCTCCAGGCCGGTCTAGGCTTGAAGATCGTTTGGGAAGTATGACTCCAAAGGAAAGGCCTGAATGAAGGAACCCCCGATACTCTCGGGCGGAGACCAGGACCTAGGCCTAGGAGGGGGCCTCCTGGGTTATCAGATTTACTGGTGGCAATAACCAACCAGCTACTAGCCACACCAGGGAAGGAATGGAGTTGAGGACCTATATCAACTCTAAGAGATCAACCAACGCTGCTCAAGCAGATCCCAGGTTGGAGAAGATCTGGAACTGCGTGTTCAAGGACAATGAGCACGCTATCAATCTGGACAGATCTTCTTTTACAGTGGAGATCTTAAATCGTCTGATACTAGCCAAGTTCAAGATGCCTCCCCTTAACTCTTACGATGGGAGCGCTGATTTAATGGATTATCTCGATCATTTTCGCACCCATCTGAGTCTGCAAGGTTAGAGGATGCAATAATGTGCGGCTACTTCTTGCTCACCTTGAAAGGGGACGCTCGCATATGGTTCCACCACCTCCCTTCAAACTCAATCAGAAGTTTTAGAGAGCTGACCAACCTTTTTTTGGCCCAGTACGCCTCCAGTCGCTGAGAAGAGAAGCAGCTTTGGCATCTCTCCCACATCAATTAGAAGTAGGTTGAGAATCCATGAAAATTTCTGGATCGCTTCGTGACGGAGGCCAGGTGGATCCTCAGGCTCACAGAGGATATGAAGTTGGGCAGTTTCATCTCCGCGCTGACATACGGGGACTTCTTAAAACACCCGGCGCACAAGAATCCGCATATCTTCCGAGAGGTAGAATTGATCACTTGGGCCTACACGGCGGTAGAAGAGGCCAACGACGTTAAGCTTCCCGAGTGGACCGAACAGCCTTGCTCATTCCTAGGAGAGGGAAAGAGGAAGTTCAGCGGCGGCGATCACTCCCGCAGGGAGTACTACAAGACCGGACCACCGCAGTGCAAGGAATACAGGCCGATCAGCCTAACGCCCTTGACCGACACGTATTCAAACGTCCTCATATAGATCCGTGGGGAGAAATTCCTTAAGTGGCCAAAACCAGTTAAGAAGGCGGAGAGAGAAAATCTGGCTAAGTACTACAATTTCTATCAATCTCCCGAACACTCCACAAAGGACTGCAAGACTCTCCAGCGGGAGATAGAAGAGTTGATTCGGGGGGGTCATCTCACCAGGTTTGTCAAGAGCCCTGGCCATAGCTCTGGCACTACAGGTGGATAAGGACCAGAGCCTTCCCCTCCACAGAATCGGGTTGCGGCAGGAGTGGTCAATATGATCACCACTCGGCCGGCCAAGAACCCGATGAGCGACAATGAGTAGTAGACTAGGAGGAAGAAGAAATGCACCACAGACAATGTCATTAGTTTTAGTGGCAGTGACTTAGCACACGTAATTTTCCCCCATGCAGATCCCCTTATTGTATCCACACTCGTTTCGAACGGTAGTATCGACTATCAACTGAAACGAGTGCTCATTGATAATGGAAATTCCCGTGACTTACTCTACCTTGATGCATTTTTTAAACTTGGTTTAAAAAAGAGTTAATTAAAACCTGCCGAAAGCCCGCTATACGGCTTTAACAATGAGCTAGTGCCCATCTAAGGGATGATCCAATTAGAGGTCACCCTGTGCACATACCCGAAAACGGCAAGCCGTACACTTACTTTCTTGGTAGTTAACCTACCTTCCATATACAATACTATACTAGACTGCCCGTGCCTAACAGCATTCAGAGCCGTCACTTCAATACTGCACCTCAAAATGAAATTCTCGAAGCTATACGGTGTAGGCGAAGTGTTGGGTGACTAGGTCATTGGGCGGACATGCTACATGTCCCAAATCGCTCCTAGCGGCAGCACTAGGTTGGTTGAAGAACTTGACCATCCAGATGAAGCAACCCTGCAGCAAACGCAGTCCGGTGAGGCAACCGATCTGGGCCCGCTGAACTCGGAGGATCCGAAAATGTGCGTATTGATCGGTGGCTCACTCACTAGCACATTGCGCGACGAGCTAATCACGTTCTTGCGACAGAACGTTGACATTTTCGCGTGGACTCCTGCTGACATGCCTGGGATTCCGATCGGAGTAATGGTCCACAAGTTGGGCCTAAATCCTGATCGCAAGCCAGTCAAGCAGAAGCGGAGAAACCACTCGATGGAAAAGTTAGTCGCCATCCCCACTTGGCCTTTTTGGCTTCAGCGCGAGAGACCAAGTGGTCTCTCTGGAACTCTCCAATGTGACTCTCAACCAATTTGACCAGCCACAATAGGGATGCCATCTCCACCCTAGAGGGCACCCTAGTATACATATCGGGCACCTTACCCCACTCCCTGGCCAACGGCCAGGACTCACCCACGCGGATAAAGAAGAACTGGTTCTTTCAATTCTTTAAAGAATCGTACGTGGCAATACTTACCTGAAGCCCGTCGCGTGGGACCAGGAAGATCTACGCCACTCCCTGGTTGAACTTAAATAGCCCTCTGAACATCGACACCGTAAGCCGCCTCGAATGTTGACGGAGGAATATGCAAAAAGAGCGCATGGAACTATGCGATTGGGATTTGAAGAGCCTGGGAAATCATTAGCAATTCGTCGGGGATTGGAACGCACAGCTTACTGCTCAGATGGGCTTCGTATATGGTCACGAAGCCCTCAAGTGGCAGGAACGTCCTGTCATTCTTCCCAGGAACTCGAAAGTCAACCTCCTCAGGAATGTTGTACTTTACGTACAACTCCTTTACATCACTTTCATTAAGGATAGAAACAATATCAATAATAGAAGAAGCCATGGATACAGAAACGAAGGGGGCAGCAAGACGCTTAGGGTTTTGCAGGCCAAGGAAGACGAAGAAAAGCGTGGAAAAAATTCAAAATAAAACGAAAGGACAGCTTAAAGGCTAGTGTGAACATAGAGCCCACTAACCGCCTCGTAAACATGCACCATCATTACTGCCACGTGTCGTTTCCCAAAAGGACGCCGTCGAATTAGATCTTTTGACGCATTAATTACCGGGATCCTCAATTTTTTGTGTGCAGACATGTGGCCGCCTTTTCGTCTGACAGGCCGGCTAATGATGGCGCATTTTTTCAACTCCCACAAGTCATCCGGATTTGATCTAGATGGTCAACAAATCCGGTCAACATTTTCTTCACGAAGTCCTCCATATTTAACCTAGACGGTCAACAAACCTGATCGATGTGCCCTTCCACAGTTCCCTGGAGTTTAGCCCTGACAGTCAACTAATCCGGTCAACATTTTAGATGCACGCTAGGCTTCGCGCTGGATGGTCAACAACTCCGTCACCCTTAACGGGCTACAGCCGGACACTTCCCATCATAAACATGTTGGATGTCAAAATTCAGACCACCAGTATGGGGGCTAATAATGGGTACGACCATAGTGGGTTGGCTCAATAATAGAAACGGCCTAAATCCACGAAGGGCTATATGCGCACCTAGACGGTCAATGCCAGGCGTTGACCGGATAAGAGACCAAACTTGGCTGCCAGCAAGCTCCCCATGAGACGGTTAACAATTCTGTTAACTGGAAGTGCTACAGTAGGCTGGCCAAAGAAAACAAGCCTCACGTGGGCTAGGCCTAGTTGGACCCACACCTCGGTACATGACCAGCAACAGTTCTCTTCCCTGATTGCGCGCACTTCCAAAAGGCAATCTACACTGTAATGGGCACTAACAGATTCAGTGCACGTCTCACGAGGAAATTGCCAGATTCTCTCTTCCTGCCTACTGTAAACCTTAACGGTAATAGGATGCAGAAGGAAGGCGAGTAATCCTGAGAGTCGTTGCCCGCCATGAAAGAAAGCAATCCCAGCAGACTGCTAAAATCAAGTCTTCCTGTCAACGAAGGTCGCTCGGCAGAGTGTAGGAATCACGCCTTCCTGCCTAAGGAAGGTCGCCCAATACTTCATCTATAAAAGCCCATGGAATCTCTACTTCAAGGCATGCTCACTTCTAAGCCTACAAAGCCTCACTGCTGTAATCACACGCTCATTACTCAAACTTTAGAGGCGCCATTCTCTTCCAAAGCTTTTATAGTGCTCCGATAGTTTTTCAAGTTCTCTCGCTTATAGAATTCAGACTCACCTTCTCTCTCTCTACGTTCCTTGCGAACACAGAACTGAGAGACTATGCTCCTCACGAGCTACTAGAACGCCTCCCATATCTAAAACCTATCACCCATCTTAACACTCTTCATCTTCTCTCTGCTCTCATTTCCATTTCCCTTATTAAAAGTCGAAGGTCAATTACTGACTTAAGCGTCGGAGTATTTTCAGTGGGATAATATCCCGCTGGCATTTGACCTCTTATTTGTTGTAGTGGTGTGTAGGGTTCAGACTTGGTGAACGGAGTCGGATTCAAACGATCAAGTTGACTCGAATCTATTCGAAACTTGGATCCAAGGACGCATTAAGGATAAAATGGCCATTTAACCTGAAATTATTATTCCGTAAAAACTAGAAATAAACAAACCCATGAACGACATTGTTTATAAACAAACCTATTCATTGTTTATTAGAAATTTCTATTTCCATGGGAATCTTAATTCCTAACTTATAGACTAACCAAACACTATAATTTAACAATAAGCTTGGAATTGAATTCTGATTCCACTCTGCCGATAATGTTGGTGTTATTCTCCAAGTAGGAGTGGATGAACCTAGATTGTTGCGATGGAATGAGCATCCGAAACATTCTCTTGTTTCATTTGAGCATGAGGGGCTCTACTACTGGGCTATTCCTTGAGGAAGCACTCCAATTACCCTGTGTTAGAAAACGAGATTTACAAAACTAAGATTTAGAATGATTGAAACATTAGTGGACTTGTGTGTTATCCGTGTAGAAAATGTCATGTTGAGTATGTTCTTGAATTTTTACAAAACAAAAAATTGTTGGGGCTAGCTCTTCCTCCCATTGCTTTTCTCTCATATCAGCTCTCAATGGGATATGCCTCTTATATATTCTCCTATTGTGATAATAGGGTTTTTAAAAGTTGTGTGGATAGTAGATGGAACCTAGCCTTACATAGAAAATTATATTTGCCTCCCATAATGCTATACCCTAAATGGGTATACGGAAACTTATTAACCACATAAAACTCCTAACCTACATAAATATCATACCGCATCATACATAAGATCAAAACCTATACAACTAATCTACACAACCAAATCAATATAGATGATTACACCTAAATATTTGGTCAACTGTAATACTTTTGTAAACTATATATTCAACCTTTTTTTATAAAATCAAAATATACAATTAATGTGAGCCCGATGAAAAATTTTTACCCTTTGTAGGTTGCATTGCTGTATAGCAGTCACTTTTTTTTTTTTTTGTACAATTTTCTGATGTGTATATGCAATTGTTCAGACCATTTGGTATGTGGAGTGGCATCTTGATTTGCTGTCTCTATGGGCTCTAGCAACTACTGGTGAACATCCTGCTGCAAAAAATTTGCTTGACGGTTTGAAGTCCAGGTTAGAATAGTATTATGCTGCATCTCTCCTGCTGTTTATTGGTCACGAGTTGGCAATTGATTCACCGTGCATTTGCTCCCTCTGTGTAGAGTGTCAAAGATGAACTTGAAGAAGCAATTAAAGATGCAACGAGGGCTTTTGGTCTGTCCTGATGCTATGCCCCCCCCCCCCAACCCTTCCAATTGTGGATGATTATGTGATTTACTCCTTGAATTGTTTTATGTTGATCACTCCCTAGTTAGACTTCAACTTTCATATCAACAATAACAATTAATCTCAAGTCTCGCTAAATAGGGTACTTATATGAATCCATTTTCAATATTTCACTTAATTTGGTATAATATCTTTTGAGAATATAATATATTTTTTATTATTTTATCACCTTACTCCAAGTTTTTTTTGGTTTACCTCTTTCTTTCTTTTCTCTAACCACAGCTAACCTTTATTTCATCTCAAATACTTGTATTTGACCTATGTTTTAAGTATCCAAACCACCATAGACTTTTTTCCTCATCCTGTTTTCTATAAGTGCAATTTTTAAATATTTATGAATATTATTATTCCATAACTTATCATTTAAATTGACTTCACTCATCTATTTTAATGTTCTCATTGTTGCATCGCTTATATGTAATTTGATAAGACCTTTAGCTTTCTTTGCTGTGTTATTTTTCTTTATCAGAGATCCCAGTATTGCTTAGAGTAAGTTCACCTAAGTGCAGAGGATTTTCTTCCACTACTCATATATATGTATTGTCATCATTTATAGCATCGTTCATGGGGTTGGTTACTCTAATCCTGTTTTCCATGCCTTCGGATTACCGAAACTTGGCAGAGACTTCAATGTTAGACAGGGCAGAAAATTTAGGAAGATCAGATCACAGAAGGCTAAAGAATCGAGAACTCAATTATTAAGCATCTTGATGATTTGCTGACTGATCCAAAAAAAAGCTAGTGTACTTTGTGATTTTCTATCTTCTTCTGGGTATTCTTCCATTCCCTCAGATATCAGGACTCTTATCAAAAATAAATAAATCTTGATTGTCAGCTTGCCGAAGCTTTATATGAATATGGCAAGGGTAATGACGAAAAGGCACTGGCATTGTTGGGCTTGGATTTTGATGCTATGGACTACAAGGTATTCGGCTTTTAATTTTTTTCAGCAGAAATGGCACAAACTTGTGCTTCTATATGTTAATTTCAATGCAGAACGGTAGCATGACAAATATGAATGTAACAAAAAATTGTTACCGAATGTCTCTATTGCAACACCAGAGAATAGAGGAAAGGCCGAAAGACAAAATAGGAAATTTGCTGATGATTTAGGACTATCTCTAAAATTGTGCTCAAATTAACTTCCTAAACCTACTAAAAGACTTCCCTAAACTCAGTCACTGTTATCCCTACTAACTAGAAAAAAAAAGGTTATATTTGTTTGGCTAAGAAAACAAGATAAAAATGGCCTTGTCAGGCAAAAAGGGGCCCAAACTGGGAGACATGGTCTTTTAGGCCTCTGAGATTAGGGCACAATCGAGTTTAGTCCATTTTCATACCAAAGCATGCCTCGAGACCTTTCAGTTAATAGAATGTAACTCCTGCAGTTCATCCTGGATCAAAAGTAATGAAAAATTTCAAAGTCAGCCAGCAATTTTGATCATTTCCCTCATTTCCTGTGTCTCTCAACTCTCTTTAAGTACTAGCGTGGCCTGTTCTTCATCACATTTTTCTTCTGTTTTCAAGATGATAGGGGCATCCGATGAACAGCTTGATGTATTTAATGAAGTCTGGTACAGTTTACTGCTGAATACTGGAAATGCAACAAAGGGTCAGATTTCTCACCTTTTTTTTTTTTTGAATTTTCTCCTTGTTCCTGGATCATTATGTGTGTTTTACGCGTTCGTTTTTGCAACCATGGCTTATCTCGTGGACTTATTGAGCTGTAGCAACCCATGCCATCGAGAAGCAGCTAAAGAACAGGGAGGGAGTCCCTTTCTTATGGCGCCTACTGGTATAACTCTCATTTGCCCAGCCAAAAAATCTTATTCGATTATGTAGAAAAATCATTTCGTTTTGGGTGACAACATCAAATCCATCCATCCATCCACACTGAGGGTCTCACAAGAATAGATGAATGGATGAGACATCATGTCACCCAATACTGTCTCAAGGGTATTTAGTTAGCATCACGAAAGCATTGTTCGAGTTTATTAATGGACGAGTTTCCTTTACTGTTAAGAAGTTTTGCTTCCTTCCAGGAGAAAGCTTACCTGATGCAGGGCAGGCAGGAGGCTGCAAGCGCAGCTGCTGAGAAGGCAAATGCTCTCGAGAATGCCTATTTCAAGTAACCCGGATGTATGCTCGGCCAAGTATGTTCATAAACTTGATGCCACATTTGTCTTATGACTATTGTAGTTGTGCATGTACATTGTGAATAATGGTGTTTTTTAACCATAAAAATAATGATGTAAAGATTTCGATTTTAATTTTTTTTAAAGCATTGCTTGGTATATGAAGTTCTTATTTTTTGGGTATTGGAAGGGTTAAATGTGTACGACTTTGACCATTTTAGAGAGGTTATTTTTTATGATTTGAACTAGATCTTATAGAAGTATAAATTGTTTGAAAATTTTATAATATTTGATTAAGGTATATCGGTATCATTGAAGGATATAGTTAAAAAATTAGATCCGGCTAATTTTTTAGGTTAGGAACAGCCACAGTTGAAAGTTATCAGTTTAGTTCAACCAACTAGAATAATAATTTTTTTTTTTTTTGTAAATATATTTTCTTTCAAATAAACATCAAATTTAAAATTTTTTTCAATATATTATATTTTTATATAATCATTAACTTTTTAATATGAATATTATTTATTTAAATATATATTTAGGTAGTGTTTTAATTTAAATATTATCATTTAAATTATTTTATATTTTTGGTATTTTTATGTTTTAAATAAACATATCTCGAAATTAAAAAGAGTTTTCATGGATAGACTCCAATTGGGCCAGTTTATAATATGGCCGGGCATAATTATGGATTTTGAATCTAGATGACTTAACCTTATACAATCTGATTTATTTAATAGTCATAAGTTTTTTATCTAAATTTGGCTCATATTTGATTAAATCTAATTTTAGTTAGGTATAGTTTGAACTTTAACCTCTAGATCACGATGGAGTAGTATTATTTATTGTATTAAAGTTTATCCTCGTACTAAATTTTTGAAATGTACGAGTATTCGGCCTTGTGCTAGGAAGAAATGGTCTCATTGTGACATGAGTATAAGTGAGATTATTCTACAAAGATAATTAAAAAATTAACTTATTATTATTGTTATTGTTATTATTTATTTTAAATCTAAAATTTGTCCAACTTGGATTATAATTTTTCTGCTAAACTACAACAAAATGGCAAAGGTTATAAAATAAAATGTGTTCTCTCAACCAAAATCACAAACCAAATGCCCCAAAGGCTAAATCGGCCAAACACCAGAGCCAATGTTGTTAGAATTAAATATTTATTTAAACCGTAAGAAAATACGTAGTAGATGATAGCAAGTACATAATAAGTAATCACAAATAATAAAAATACGATTTTTATGTGAAAAACTCCCTATGAAACGAGGAAGAAAAATCACGGGACACAGAGTCCAAAATTTCTATTAGCAACAGTTGATCGGTTACACAAACCCCAAATCACAAGAATCAATATCAACTAGCTTTGCACAGCCCGTACAAGAATATAAAGAGTAAGAGCAGAGATAAAACCCGATAGATGTTCTTCTCAGTAGCAAGAACCTTGTACGTGTAATTATCGAAGACTGAAACTTGATTGAAAACCCAAACAGAGACTCAAATCTTCCTTCTCGTCTTCTTCTCTTTCTTTTCTCTCTTTTTCTTCTCTGAAACAGCGCTTAAAACTGATTGAAAAATAACTTAAAAATGTAAAGTGCATGTTTTATATATTCGGCGCACGCTCAAGCGCCTATCGAGCGCAGGCCCGCGCACAAGCGCCATTCGAGCGCACAGCAAGTGGGGGCACATTGGAATTTGAGGTTCGAGTGCCATTCGGGCGCACAGCAAGCGGGGGGATACTGGAATTTTGCGGCTCGGGTGCCCAACAGGGGCAACTTAATCCTTCTTCATGCAGCGAGGATATTTACCTCCATCCGCCACATCAAGTGAATATAGGTTATCACGGGAGTGACCCATAATCCAACAAATACAACCAGTGAAGCACCCTCCAGCTGCACCCGAACACAAAATTGATTTGGATGGGCATCCAAGACTGACCAAGAACGCCCTGAAAACT
The DNA here is from genome assembly GCA_033239525.1 of Nepenthes gracilis. NCBI lineage: Eukaryota > Viridiplantae > Streptophyta > Magnoliopsida > Caryophyllales > Nepenthaceae > Nepenthes > Nepenthes gracilis. The sequence goes on along the minus strand of BSYO01000015.1, from coordinate 5,406,439 downwards.
ACATCGTGGGAAATAGGGTTAGCCCATCCGAATCATCCACCCATGCCTAATCAAAGTCCCTGTCCAAAATGAGACCAGAAAGGGAGTCTCCAAATCTCGAAGAATTGTTTAAGTCTGTGTGCTCGGATGGAAATCGCCAATGCTAATTTTCTAGTGCACCGTGAGAAAAAAACATCTCTGCAAAAAGCATTGGATCTAGAATCTTGGCATCTTTGAATAATATTTTATTCTTAAGTTATCAAATGCAATAAATTATGGCAGCCGGTATAAGACAGAGCATCACTAAAGAATAATTCTCCTCAAATGGTGACTTCTCATGTTTGATGAGGCAACTTGCTGCTACGTTCAGAGTAAATTATTTATACGTGATGATTGTTGGGTTATAGCTTATTTTTGTATGGGTTTATATCCATATGACATACCAATTAATGGTAGAGATGATGAGTTTTTTTCGTACGCACAACAAAGGTTTGAGGCACCGATTTCCGAAGTATTGCGCTCGATGTGCATCCAAGAGGCACAAGAGGCACCGATTCTAAAAGTATTGTGCTTAAGGCACGCTTGACAAGTGTTCGAGCACAACCCACAGAATAAAAATGCACCAACGCTTTTTAGGGTAAAAGGCATGCATTCATAGCACCATTTTGTGAGAAAAAAAGAATAGAAAGAGAGAAAAAATAGAAAAGAGAAAAATTCATATATCTAATTAAATTTCGAATCATATTCCAATTTCCGCTAACGTTAGATTGCTATTCTTAAAATAGAGAAGAACATTTACCGATTTTATTCATTCTCTTTTATTTTATATTCTTTACTATTTGGTTTATTTGAGACAATGTGTTGTATCCTTATACTTGAAACTTGTGTAACCGAATATTGAATGGTGGAAATATTTACGGACGAAATGTTCCGTAGTTTTTTTTCCTCATTCTAAAGAAAGTTTTCTACATAAAAATCATATCTTACTTTATTTTTTATGATTATTATGTAATTGTCGTGCACAGTTAATTCTTTTCTCACGATTTAAATAAATGGCCTCGTCCTAACAATGATGGCGTTGATTTTCTCTGAATTGGTTCAATTCTATCCTTAACCTGACTTGTTTGAGAAATTTTTTATATATCGACCTCTTATCTAGTCACGCAAAGACCAACTGAGATTCAAATTTACCTGCTTAAATCAAATTAGGTTCAGGGAAAGTATTTTGAAGGAAATTGCCCCACCTTGCCCCGGCCCCAAAGTATTTTAATAGATGAGTGTTTTTGAAATAGACGGTCTGATATTAAACTTTCGTCCTTATCACTTCATTTTTGAAAGAGAGTTTGGATCAATCGGATAAATGAGAGACGTACTAAAAGACTTTATGCCTAAACTTGCTGGTCCACATCTACGTGCTCACATCATAGAAACAGACAAGAGATGCCAATTGGATCTTTCTCACGAAGATCACAATTTTAAATAATATAGTTGACAAAATGGGACAAAACACTATACATATTATATTTTTATATAATTTGTTCATTTAAACTTATATTTATCTAATTTAATATTTGATGTATCTTTAGATCCGGATTATTATATAGATTAGGAAGTCTTTTGATCTTCCACGGCAGTCGAACTCAAGCAAGCCTGATCTCCGTTTATGATAATTTGGATCCTACGCAATACAAATAAACAAATAAAATGTCAAAAATTGATGGGATTTATTTTCCAATTTATTCTCTAACGTTCGAATCTGAAATCTTTTCAAAAAAAAAAAGAGAAAGATGGAGAATACAATGTGCAATGATGCACAGGTGAAGGGATTGAGAGTGATAGCGGAGGTCTTGGCTCCAGTAATTGCGCTCGGTCAGAAACGGCTTTGAGGTGCAATCATAGGGGAGCAGCTGGGAGAGAGAGAGTAGGAGAGAGAGGAAGACAGAGAGTTCCCTCTATGAATCATTGGCCTTGAGAGCGGGAGAACTCTCTGTTCTTTCTGAACGACTGAGGGTAAGGATCGTTCTTTCTTTTCCCAACAGAGGTGAAGGGATATTTGTAATATTGGCGCCAGTTCAGCATTGCTTAGGCATTAAGGTTGGTGACAACTATCCTATGAGAATTTACCCTGCAAGCAATAGTGGTGGCCGGTAATGTCAATTATCCATTTAGAGGCAACCACGTGATCATGAGCCACTTTTCCAGAATATTTGCCTAGTTGCCTCTACAAATGCGGCAGGTGCCTCGTGCATATGCGCGCTGTTTTGACCAGGCAGTCTGCTGTTGAATTGGAGGGCTTCCTGCATCGAAATTGGCTGGTTCACATGGGGCTATCTGTTGGGTCTACTCAATGTTTATCTAGACCTACCCATCATGCACTGGATTACGGTTGGGTCTGCTCGGCACTTTCTGGGCTTCGCATCCCATAAAATCTCGTTGGACTTTAGCAATCAATAGATGGGTTTAACTTTGAATCGGCTCTAATATTACAAAATTCATCAATATTTAAGAAAATTCCTATAAAAATATTTTTATATATTAATTTTTGTTGTAAATTTTATGATAAACTATACTTTTCAAACTCGTTCTTTTATAAAATATGAAGTGTTGTAGGGATTTGACTTGAATTCCATCGTCAGTGCTCACCTAATCAACGAATTATAAAACCGTTCAAAGAAAATGGGCAGCGTAGACTCAATTCTACCTAACTCGACAACGCATTGCCACCTAACCAAATAATTTTATAATATTATATTTATATAAAATAATAATTATTTACCTACTCACAACTCATCAATAAGTTATTTTTATATTTATAGCTTATTTTAATCTTTTTATTTTTTTTTAAAAAAAATTATGAATTCTAGTATGAGTTGTAAATGATTTATAAGTTGCAAAGTTAGTATTTATAATAATATATTACTTTATAATATTATAATTAATTTTAAATCTATTATTGCTTTTAAAATGTATTTAAGATTTATTTAATTAATAAAAAATTATTATTGTCAGTAGGGTGGGTTTTTTTTTAATAAGTTATTGTGGATATTTCCTATTTGGGTAATCAAATCGACAAAATTCATTAAATTGGTTCGGCAAAAATTAAAATTATAAACACTTAAAATAATATATTAATATATAAGATATATAGTAAATAATAATTTAGCAATTAATTGTCAATAATTTTAATTTTATGCTAGCATAAATATTTTTTCCTCCATTTTTAAATGGGTAATAAATCTTTGTTTTATAAATATCAAAATAAAATATTTATACTAAATTAAAATGTCTCTAGTTTTTTTTTTTTACTTCTTTTGATTTTATTTTAATAATTTTGGTTTAATTTATTTGGTCAATAATATTTTTAAAGGACCCTAATTTTCAGAAATATGCTTTATTTGTAGGGAATACAGACAACATTACAATGTTTATATTATTTTTATTTTTTAATTTAATGTTTTCTTTTTTACTTAATTTTGATATTAAAATTTCCCATTGTTAATACTAAATGTACATGTGATATGAGCAGAGAATCTAATTAATTTGATCCAAAGTTTTAATAAAAAAAATTGTGAATTTAAAATATAAAAAATAAAATCTAAAATAATTTTCAAATTATTTGATCCCTTTAATTAAAAAGCATGACAAAATAATAGCACACAATAAAAATTGATTTTGCTATAGACAAAATAATTAAAAAAAGGGTCTACCAAAAAAATTTTAAAATAATATAATAAAAGTAATATATAATTACTTTTAATTTCAAAAAAAATATTATACTAAATCAAAAAATATATATATTACAAATAAATTTCTATATAAAACCCCACTTGGATGCTATGATGATTTATAAGACTCATCATAATTTTGAGCCACTTGGAATTTAAAAAATAGGTGGGGCTTATATTTAGATATAGAATAAACTTGGGCACTTAATACAAAACTTAATATGCATTAATGAAGATAGAAATATATTAAAAACATTATCATGTGATTTTCTCATACTGTTTGTTGTATTCTTATCTTTTATTTTTAAAACTTTATTATTAATAGTTAATTAAGAAAATTATATTATATCAAATTTTACGTCTGATGTGTTTCCAGATTCGAATTGAATTAGAATTAATCTAGTCACTGTTCTTTTTTAACTTGGACCCTACGTAACACAACAGAAAATAACAGTTGAAAAATTTGATGAAATTCACTCTCCGATATATCTTCCGATACTTAAATTAGTAATTTTTCTTAAAAAAATTAAAAGATGCAGAAAAGTATGAAAGTTTTAGTCAAAGAGGTTTAGTGTGTGGATTTAGTATTTTAATGTATCTTACTGCGAGATGGTTTGAAAGTTATGTACTCGACTAAAAATGGCTTGTTAGGCTTTATATGAGATCGAGATTATGTTACTTACCAAAAAAAAAAAAAAAAAAAAGAGATCGAGATTATGATAAATGTGAGATGCTTTTTCAGGTTGAGAATCTTCTCCCCTCCATGAGATAATGACGGGGTATTTATAATGTTGACAGGTGATTTCAACTTCCTCTGTAGTTCGTGAAACCGTTTTGAATAAATGCAGTCGGTTTGTTCTTATCTGCTCATACCGATTATGGCTGAATTTTCTAATGGAATTGGGTCATGGGCCGTTATCTGGAGGATCCGAATTCATTCTTAGCTTTTTTTTCTGAGACAGCCTATTTTAGGCCGTGACGTGGATTGATATTCACTGAGCCTCTATTTCATTCGTGGACTTTATTCTGAATTGGCCCATTAACAGTAATATTCATCAAAATCCAATTATTTATATTTTAGTCATACAATAACAAAAAATTAAAAGCAAAAATTAACTAATTATATATTATTCATTACTTATAGTTTTCGTGATATTGAGTATGTTAACTAAATAAAGCCACACCATATAATATAAAATTATCCCCAAAATTTTTAACAAGAATAACAAAAATATTAATAATTTTGACAAATAAAATTAAATATAATATTTTTGAAGTTTTTTACTACATTAGTGTAGTAAATAATAACCTAGTTAGTGACTCTTAAAGAGTTTTTAACGTCGATAGTTATTTGTTCTCAAACTAAAAGTAAAGAAAAGTACATTAATTAATATGGAAACCATAAACTTAATCAAAATACTATTTAAGCTATTATAGTTTTATCTTTATTACCATTGATTCGACACAATATAAATTAAAATATATAATAATTTTAAAATAAATTAAATACAAATTCAAATATAATTTATAACTAAAAAAAATCTTTAATTTTCTTCTGCCTAATTTTTCAAGCTAATTCAAACTCATTAATCTAGAAGAATCAATAAATGAATGTAAGAATGAATCAATTACTCCATAAAACATATATATTTTTATATATAGACATATATCAAAATAATATGTTAAATAATAACATGATCTAAAATTTAAAAGGCCAATAATATTATCTCACAAATATATCATACATAATTTAAATTAATATTTATATTGAACTATATAAATATATAAATATATTTAAATTTGTATTTTTAATGTTAGACATGTCAAACTCTTTAGATTTTTAAAAATATGCTAAAATCATACAAATATATAGAGAGTTAAGGATCGATGATGAATTTACCAATAAAAAGGTGAATATTAAATTTCAAGTTATGATTATTTTTAGATAACTAAAGACAATATACTATTATTTAAAATACATAAGTAGACAATTTATATATAACCCTATAAATAGAATTGAATATTATTTTTTTTGACATGTGAAAAATAGGTTTAGTTTTTTATTTATTAATAATATATTAGGATATATTTAAATATATTTTGTTAATTTTCTACAATAGTTAATATTTAATCGAAATGAAAAATCTATTCAAATACGAATATATTCTTAGATTATCTTGTATTGGAGAAAATACTTCTTCATCATCAAATTTCATGTAGAGTTTTCTTTTCACATTCCTTCAAATATATAACATGTAGTAATTTTATAAAAAGTGTAAAAGTATTTGTATAGAGATCAAGATGGTTTTATAATCTTACAGCATTTTCATAAAATTAAAAAACATATAGAACATTAATGCTCAAGAATGTGGGGATTAAGTATAATTTATATATTTTTTTCTCAAATATAAAATATGTATGCACAATTATATGGTAATTTAAGACTAATAGAAGTAAGAAACATAAAAATTGAAGACTTGCAAAAGTAATATTACAGAAATTTAATATTGAAATATAATATGTATGAATTTAGGATATGTATTTTATAAAATTTTTTTAAAATGAGAGTAAAATCACATGCATAAAAGAAAAATAATATTTTGCCTTTAAAAATAACACTTACATGAATATTTAAAATAATAAATATTTTAAAAAATAAAAAAATATCAATAATAAAAAAAAATTAAATATACTTATTTTTACTTAAATTTATTCAAAGATTTATCTCTCTTACTCCGATAATAAATTAAATAATATACGAATAGTGAGAATATTATTTATAATATTTAATTTATTTATTTACTGAATAAATTTATATAAAAATAATTAAATAATAATATATTGTGTTAATTATTATATCTAAAGATTATTAAATGCTGCCTAAATTAAGCATTTCTAATAATATATTGTTTTATGGTGCATCCACGTCGCCTTGTCACGTGCGAGCTGACAGCAGATGCATGGGCCACGCTAATTTTTCACCTGAAATGACCATCATGTCCTCATCTGAAAATGACTAATTATTTTTCTTTTTTTTAATCATCGAATAAATAAAACCAAGCCACCAAGTATGACAAGTAGCTCCCATAGCTTTCAGGTTCATTGATTACTGGGATTTTCTACCCCACCCCCTAAAAAAAAAAAAAAGAAAAATGCATTTTTTTCCATTTTAATTAATATTTTTAAGGGTATTTATTGAATTTTCTTAAAATTATCTCATTTATTAATTATTAAAAAAAATGGGTCCATGTCTTTTATTTTCCCACCTAACCTTCAACGCACCTTTATTTATAATAAAATATAAATTTTGTCATTAAGTTTTGAAAATTTATTTGAATTTATATTATAATAATAATTCTGGATAATTTTAAACCAAATTAATTATATCGTAAATGATATAATTAGCGGATCTGGGGGGCGTCATTCTCCCTTATGGAGAAGGACCGTCCTTCTCCTCATCTAAACTGTCGAATGTAAAATCTGACAGTCTACACGTTTTAAATGGATAATATAACGTGGACCGTTCGATTTTAAATTTAATCATCCAAAATACGTAACCGTCGAATTTTACATCCGACGTTCCGGATTAAGAGAAAGATGATATTTATCCACTGAGGAGAATGACGCCCCCTCAATCTATAATTAGCACACAAATATCATTCAAGAAGTCTATGGAAGTGGAACAATTATTTTTTAATTTTTTGATAAATAAGGAAATTTACTAAATAAACTTTGAAAATTCATAATACGAATATTTTAATATTATAATATTATATGAAAATAAAAAATTATACATATATTTAAATTATAAATTGTTGGATCCTAAAGAATTGGCCTTTGATCAGTACCATTTTCTCTATTTAAGTCGTCTTCCTCCCCACCAACACGAAATCACAGAAAAGATCAGCCGTAGACTTTGAGCTCCACTTCTGTTTTTGTCCTATATTCTCGACTGATTATTCGTGGGCATGGGAAAGGGAGATTTGAAGTTGTTGGGGACAGGGGTAAGTCCATTTGTGATTAGGACTAGAATTTCCCTACATTTGAAATCAGTGGAGTATGAGTTTATTGAGGAGAAATTAGCAGCTAAGAGTGAATTACTGCTTAAAGCAAACCCTATTCACAAGAAGGTTCCAGTTCTCATCCACCATGACAAGCCAATTTGCGAGTCTCTGATAATTGTTCAGTACATCGACGAGGTTTGGTCTCATGGACCATCGATTCTCCCTTCCGATCCCTATGATCGCGCCGTCGAACGCTTCTGGGCGGCCTATCTCGACGAGAAGGTATGATATTTCCTCCTTTGTGTTTCTGAGTTGTATTTTCAATTCAGACATGAAAGCTAAAATGAGCGACTTCTCATCGGTATCTCTTTATGAACATTCATGTTCAAGATTAGGGGTTTTTTGTGTATTTTATTTATGAAGGTAAAATTAGAATGTTGGACTGACCTTTTTCTTTCTTTTTTTTTTTAACTTTAAAATGTATAATTATGATAATTTGGTCAGGAAAATGAACAAATCAAGATCAGTATATTACTGATTATAATAGATTTGTTAAATTTGATCTAGAAGTCAAGAAAATAGAGACACTAAGGATGACATGTCACATCGGGTTGAAGTAGTTAGGCTGAAGTGGAGAATAATCGAAAAATATATCTAAAATTGAAAGGAAATTTTATTAGGTAATTATTGGATCCTCCTCATTTTATTGATCGTAATGTTTGAAAATCAAATTATAACACTTACAAAAAGTGAGCATTGCAATGTTGGAGATGATAAGCTAGATTAGCAGAGCCATAATAGTAAGGAAGATGTGGAATGATAGTATCACAAACATTGAGAAGTTTCAATTATAAAAAACAAGATGAGATAATGACGCCTAAAGTGGTTTAGATATCTAAATTTCTTGCCAAATGAAACACTTGTAAGAAAGATGAGTTAATTTTAATTGTAGGAAGGAAAGGAAAAGATAGAATTAGGAAAACTTATTGTAAAATGATAAAATTGATCCAAAATTTCTACTGCCCTTGGACTATATTGTACTTATTCAAGTGAAACTACAAAAATTGATTCATATAACCAATCCCAACTAGTAAATTTAACCTTTAATTGTTATCATTGTTGATCATATAGGTGAAATTATATTAGATTTAATGCTTTCCAACTCGAACCCAGATCTTAAAACAGGGTTATGCATAGTGGGTTGCCCTTCTTATTTGTATTGTGAACGCTACAGCTGGCAAAATAGTGGTAAATGATTATCAATTTGGTGAATGCAGTGGTTCCCATCATGGAAGGGGGTTGGTTTGGTTCATGGAGAGGAGGCGCAGAAGAAAATAGCCGGACTGAAGGAAGGGCTGGTATTACTGGAAGAGGCCTTTCCCAAGTGCAGCAAAGGAAAGCCGTTTTTCGGTGGCGATCAAATCGGATTCCTTGACATCTCATTTGGCTGCTTCCTGGGTTGGGCTAGAGTCGGGGAGATCATTCACAAGGTGAGTTTGCTAGACACCACCAACACCCCGCACCTAGCTGGCTGGGCTGATAGGTTCTACGCCCATCCAGCTGTTAAAGGTGTTCTGCCTGAACCTCAGGCGCTCTATGACTTCCTCAAGCCTTTCATAAAGCCTGCTCCTACCAACTAAAACTGAGCTTTTGATGGCTGTGTTTTTAATGTTGATCTATTTTCCTGCTGGGTAGAAGAAGGGAAAGATGATGTTGTAGTTCTTGAGATGGTTTGCTGAGGATCTTTGTCAATAAAAGATATTGGTGTAGACCACCTGAACTTGCTATCGTTTTTTTTTTTTTTTTTGGTCAATTTCCTTGTATTTTCCTCTATTTCAGGTCTTTTGGGATCTGATGATGGAATTTGGTGTTGGTTGATCTGAGAATTTTGGATTCATAATCCCTCCCTTTTTGAAAGAGTTATGGATATGCTTAAACTTTGTTTATAAAAGATAAGAATCAAACTTATGACAACTGATTTACACGATTGTACTAATCACCACGTATCAGTCAGAGTCATTGAGGTGGGTCTTTGTTTCTGAATTGAGGATGACTTGTCAATTTCATGAGTCTTAGTGCGCTATGAGTTCTGCTCTTATGGCCCCTATTCACCCTCTTCTTGCCCTGACAACCGTCACTGTCATCGCCACATTCCTCCCCTCCTGCATACTCTTCCCCTTCCACTCTCTGCAAAGCCTCCATACTTGACCAGCAATGAGATTTCCAAATCTCAGTCTTGGTCAATGTGCTACTGGAAGTGAACTCCTTGCATTCAAAGGATTTACAGATTGCATTTTTGTAGTCCAAATTGATGCAGAAGATAATTCCAAATATTGTAAAATCTTCCTGAAAGTTACAATACATGTAGTTCCAATTATACAACCCATGATAAGAATGTCTTTTTCGCACTCTCAGTCGAAAGCTTTGAGATTAAAAATAGAGCTCCTTCTCATTTTTTATGACTTGGATTATATCAATGAAAGTATAGATGTAACTTTCTTCTTGTAAAATGGTGCATTATGGTTTCCCATCAACCTTATGCAATTTTATTATAAAAAAAACTCAATCTTATGGAAGGAGAGTACGGTCTAATTATAGGTGGAATGCCGACCTCTTCGTTCCTTACAATTGGATTTGACGAAGACATTATGTCATGTTGAAGATGTGCTTCGGTGATGAACATTTTTTTGATAGAATAGAAGTGTGATTGAATTCTTGCGTGTGAATATATCTCTATGCACCAATTGATTGAAATCGTGGAAAATGAATGTTGAGAGCCCCAGTATTCCAATCTAGATGACCGCCTTTCCTCCTGCCTTATTTATGCTTGCGGGGTTCTTGTGGAGTCCTCTTAGGCTCCTTTTCGAGTAATACGATTAATATTGAGTCCTCCCCTCCCTGTGAATCCCATCAGAAGATCCGTTCCCTGGATGAAGTTGTTCGATCGGTGAATAATTTTCTTCACGCTTACTTATCTTTCATCCCATTTGTATTTAGGATGATAGAGTTTTCATTTAGCCCCCCTTTGAAGTGGCCTGAAAAATAGCCAAGCTTCAGTGAAATATTTTGATTTGGGTACTTTGTTGAGAGGAAAATGGCTTTCATAGTAGTGGAATCCATTCTTAAGAGACTGTGGGCTAGATTTAGTCTGAAGCAAATTCTAGCTAGTACTAGGGATTTTTTTGTTTTGTGTTTTTAATTTGATTACAAGATAGATCTGATTAGGGTTATAGATAATGAACACTATATTTTAAATAGAAATCCTCTAATTTCAAAGATTTGGGAGCAGGTAATAGTTTTCATTAAATATGAACTCATGAGTCTCTTAATTTGGGTTGATTTTTCTATGGCATTCCTAAATATTTGATATTGGAGGGTTTGAGTTGTATTGCTAACTCTACTGGAATGCTTTTGAATACAGATCAACAAAATATGGGAGAATTATTTGTGCTAGAATTTGATTTTGAGTTATGTACCTCTGTATGTTCTGAATTAATACAAATTATTAGTACATATTTTATATTTAAAATAAATTGATGAACTTACATTAATCATACTAATTTTCTATAATTTTTGTAATGAATAAATTTTGTAACATATCTGTAAATTATATAATACAACTCTTGCATATTTTTGAAATGTATGTTGAAGTTCCTGCATAAATCTTGTTTTACTTCATGTCATATATTTGAAGAAATAAAAACAATTCTATATAAATTTGATAATAGGTATATTGTTTTGGTCTGAAAGTCTAAAATATTTTTGAATTTGAGTAGAATTTTTCACTGGATTAAGTATGGATGATTTGATCTGAATTTTGAACCCTTGATTATAGCCGAATAATTGTGAGATCAAGATAAGCGATCAATTTTTGTGTCATAATTGTATAGCCTGCTCCTTATTTGATACACCCGGTCATTAGACTGCAAAGAGAATTGAGTCGACAATATGAATATAAGTGAAAAGCTCGAAATTAAAGACTTCAAGACTACTTCTTACATTGGAAGGCCTTTCTTGGAAGTAAAAAGGTGGTGATCCAACTTCATTAGGGCTTGGTGTAGACAAGTGTCTATAGCAAATGAGAGGCAAGGATCTATGAAACATAACAATCTCAAAACCTAGGGCTTTATACAAAGTTTCAGTACCCATGTCAGTCGGAAAAGATGATAAAGAATGAATATTAGATCTTCTAACAATATCTAAATCATTATTGACTAGTTTGGATGAAATAGTTCGAGCCGTAGAATGACTATGTGCTAGTTCAACAAGTGTAGGAGAATCGGATATGATTGGGAACCCATGTTCAAGAATAATAGGAGGATTGGCTATTGGCACATTTTTCTAAGAAGATTGATGCAATGAATCTTGTTCCTCATCTATTGCATTGATGGAGAATCCCTTTTTTAAAGTTTAAAGCAAGCACCTCTTCTAAAGATCTGACAAGAGAAAAGATGATAGTTAGAATTGATAGACATATAAGTTTTTTGACTCTCATGTCAGTTATAATATCAACTGCATATTTTTTAAAAAAATTCATCAACAGCTTTTAAATTTTATTATCATCTGAATGAGGAGCTGATAAAGTTATTACAAGAATATCGGGCTGAATAATATCAGCCCTAGGAGAAAAGTTTATAAAAATGTCATTCCTTATTTTTAATAGGTAAGAGGCAGATGAGTAATAGTCTCCCGTTTGAGGATAGCATACTAGTTAGCATCATCTAAGGCAGCTTAGGTTAGAAAATTTATAGTTTTGTGTAACTCAGCTATGTGCATTTTATTAGATCATATTGAGATTTAGTAATATAAAGTTCACTCTTAATAACAAAACCAAAAAATACTGGGTTAAAGTCATTTTAATCATTTAATTAAATTTAATTATTGAAAATCATAATGTAGAAGAATATGTCTTTTCTAATTCTTTATTGTATTTAGATTTTCTCCACTTATTTTAAACTCATTTATAGGAGTAAGAAAAATTTAACCATTCTCTTGATTTAGACAAAAGATAATTTTAACCATCAGAGTATTTAATCTAAGATCTCATAGTAAAAAAAAATAAAAAATAAAAAGTTACAACGTATTTGATAGTGTTAGGATGAAGACGGGTGATAGAGATCTCAAAAGCTTCCATTATTTCAACGAACTCTCTTGTTAGAGGAATCCAAGACCATGTTTCAGATAAGCTTCATATGTGGTACTGAAACTATCTATCAGATAACAGGTCGTCTCCTTAAGCAAAAGAACTCTAAAAGGAATAGTAAAATGAATGTTATACATTTTGTAAATACCATATACATCATCCAAAAACAAGTAAGATGCAATATTAGTAATATTTTTCAAGATGTTTTGTGGAGATATGAGAGATTGAAAGTAAGAGGGTTAGAAAAATCAAGAGCCATTCTTTGATAAAATAAAAAAGAAGAAGAAGAAGAAGATGCAATTAAGATCTAAAAAGAAGAGTATAAGATGTCAAAATTTAAAAGGACAGCCAAAATTAAAAGCGACACATTTTAAATTATAATAATGATCTAAATGAGGAGTTACTTGCCCAACATATACCAGATGGCGATACACCTTCATCTCAATTTAAATCTAAATGTTGCATATTGAAGTGGTATAAAAAAATCATAATTCAAAGAATCGCCAATTGAGGCATTAAATGTGATGATAGTAAGTTATTTTGATTATAGAAGCCATCATAACTATGACATTATGAATTTAATTATTAAGATATAATGTTTCGGAGGTCCATCAAGACTCTTTTGATTTGAAATTCAAATTATTCAACTAAGGGTTACGATCTATAAGAATGTCGACTTGTCAAAAGGCTGAATTATCAAAAGTCCAAGCCATCAGAATATTGAATTGTTAAGTCTATACCGAGTTAATATTTAAAAAATTCTATGTATCAATATTAATAATTGAAGTAAATTTTTTATTCTGATAATTTGATTAATTTAAACTTTTTATAATTTATAATCATATATGAATAAATACAGGTCTAAAATACTAAATGAATAGACTAATAGTTGCAATTCAAGTGCAAAAATAAAAATTCTTATTTTATTTGTCGATATATTAATGTACATGACATATTTTTTATACAAGAAATTTTAAATTGTTTGACTTGAAAAAAGGAAGAAGAAATGAGCAAATTTTTTCAGCAAAAGCAAAGCGTCCAAAAGGTTCAACAACCTTCTCAAAAGTGACATCCAGTTGAGTTACTAGAGCTAATTGACATTAAGCAATGACATATGTCACAGCACATGAACCAAAAGATATCAAATTGGAATGATTCTCCAAGAGTCTTGTGGGAGCCTAAATGCCTCTCAATGGATGGTGTAAGGAATCAAGAGCAATTATCTAAGGATAGTTGAGTAATAAAGACGCTCTTCACAGACGATTCCCAAGGGAATGCAAAAGCATTCGGGTTAGCTCTCTCATCTCCAATCCTTTAATAATAAGAAATCGTGTAAGATAGTGAAACTTAAAAATTGGGATAAAGATGAAACAAGAGTAGTACTTTTTATAATAAAAAATGAGTTATAAAATGAAGAATTTTGCAACAGAAAGTAGTCAAATAGTAAAAAAATTGCTATAGAAGACACTGATTGATAAGATTAGATGTCAATAAATATACATTAATTAAGATTTATTTTGAAAGAAGAACTCAAATGATGTTTAAAGAAGACCTATCAGTTTTTTATTCTAATATATTCAAAATTTGGATTCAATCTTCAAGTATGGTAAGCTAGTGTTAGGTATTATCTAAAAATAAACTGACTTGACCCTTTGATAAATGATGCCCGCCAGCAATAAACCAATAAAGAGATATGAATCGACCGAATTATTAGACCGAATTCCTAGGCAGCCCAGTAGTTATTCTAATAGACTATGATTAGAATTTTTTTTTTTTTCTTTTTCTTCAGCTTGGTCCATTGGATTATGCATAACTCTCACTCTCAGGTTAGCAATATGGTTTGCTGGGTGACAATGGGCTTTGCTGAATGAAGATGACCATCTTATGGATAAGAGTACTGTTGGTATCAGCACTATTTTTGATACTACTTGTTGGGGTCGTTGGGTCCCAATATAAGGGCCCATAAAACACGTCCCGAAGAAAAAATCCAAGTAAAAAGCTCAGAAATATGTCTACGGACTAAGAGGATTGGACGGTCCAAGAGGTCCAAAACTTAGGCTAGCCCCTTACGTCAGACTGGTCTAATAAGTCTGAGAACACAGGCTAGTGTCCCAAAGGCCAAAACTATGACAAATGTCTGAGAGGTCCCTTTAATCAAAAGGAGATCGAGGACACCACAAACAACAGACGATATCCAGGTACGAGGACCAGAAGAAGAAGCTCGAGAACCTCAGAAGTTTCATCAGGCCTTAGATTAGTCCGAGAAGTCATAGAAAGACCCGAGGACCCTCCACGAAGGACCGAAGAACCTCCGAGAGACAGTTAAACACTCGAGAGCTACCTTCTTCAACGAGTCCGCGAACTCACAAAGAGACAAGGCACACCACATAAGGACGAGGACTATCTAATACACGGCCGAGAGCGCCAGCTAAGCAACTTCGCCGATTTTCAAGAAGCCTGCAACCACTACGAGACACCGCCTCCACAAAGCACGCCTAGTCAAATCAAGACTGACACCTAGAATCTACACGCCTAACATGCTCATGCCCTATCAGCGGCGCCAGCGGCATGTTTCTCTGCACACGCCATCATCCCTGACATGGACAGCAGGGCAGGTGGACGGCTCCCTCAGGCGCAGGTGTGACCACTGGGACAGTGGACAGCCTTTCGGCCACCCACCGGCTGCCACATGTCTTTTTCCTAACAGCACAATTTCTCCTATAAATATCCAGTAGAGGCTCTTGCCTCAGGGCCCCTTTTTTTTTCCTCTTTTCCAGAAGAACTAAGGAGAAAAAGGAAGTATTCAGAAGCTTCCAAATGAAAAAGCCCTCCAAATAAGAGAGATTAAGGAAAGAAAAAGGGAAGATACTCCCAAAACTTATACTTTGTAAGACTTACACCTATAGTGAAGTATTTCTAAAGGTCTAGAGTCTCGTGGTTTTTCCTCCTCATTTAAGAGGAGGTTTTCCACATAAAATTCGATTTTAATCTCTCATTCTCCACATCTCCACACTCTCAAACACTTGTGTTGCATTGGACCCCTGAGATCTGAAACGCAACAAGCACCATTTCTGATACGACTTGTTGGTGTTCGACACTCGAATCCACCTGATCCGATAGCAGCAAAATATCCGAACTCTTCTGTCATTGACAGCCACCATTTAGTAGAAATAAGAACACAAAAGATCTACAAAATTTTTTCCGTGGAAATCATTTCTCAATTAAGAAAAAAAATCACGGAATACAAAATCTACCAATAAATCCACTATATAAAATGGTTATATAAACCCAGAGACAAAATACAACTACTTTGACTACATAAATCCTGGAGACGAAAACCGAAGAATAGAGTGTAAAGATATAAAGGCCTCACACTTTGTGTTTCACTCACTGCTCTTTTTTTCTTTCACTATTTCTCTCATCACATGCTTTCTACTATCTCATTTTATAAATGTTGGTGAAACGGTAGCCATCGTTTCATCCCCGTATTTATGCTGCTCCCTGCACTCATGCGGCCAGCGCACAGTGCCCCTGGTGTTATCTCCCACACCAGCCCGGTGTAACCTGCACCTTGAGTGTCTTCACACACCCACACACTTGGTGATTTTCACATACCACACAAGTGTTGCCACATACCACCTGAAGCTCCTGCTGCTCTTATATAGACATCCTGAATCCACCTAATTTTATCTACCTAGTTGATCATCTTGCTGATAATTGGTGCCACATTTTTACCAGTTTCTGAGCTTCCTACAGGCACATACCCTGCAAGATAGCGCATACTTTGTACTATATAAACGCGTGTTCTGCAACCCAATTGCCAGCTTGCCGACAAATTCTGAAAAGACATCTGTCTACTGCCAGCTGCCACTTTCTACAGTCTCCTAGGCCCGTTACTCAACCGGTCAACTTTTCGTTGACCGAATTCCTCTTCCAACCGGTCAACATCTCATTGACCGTCTTTAGTATCCCTCCGGTCAACATTCTGTTGACCGTATTCTATTTCCATTCGGTCAACTTCTCCGTTAACCATCGTCTGCTGCCTGTCCGCCATCCAACAACACTTTTGCAGTCCTCAACCGGTCAACCTCCAATTGACCGGAATCCACAGCTGGCCATCCGCTGGTCAATCTCCATTGACCGTCCACTGTTTATCGGATTTCTACCAAATGAACTCCGTCATTTGCTTTCCGAAAATATTCCAATGACAAATTAATTTGTTGGGTTACCCACAAGGAAGTGATCAAACCCAACAAGTACATCTTTTATACCTTCTTAAAATATCAATCTTCTTTATCGAGACATCACTGTTTGGCCTTTGCAGATTGGGGGTCACTTTAGCTCTCGCTCGGCTTGTAGGATCTTTTATCCACGGATGGAGGCTGTGGCATCACAAACCCTGCCTTTTTTAGAATCCCATCACACTCAATTTTTTAGAATCCACAGATGGAGGCTGTGTTATATGTTATTTTTAAGTTTGTCTTGATTATATTGATTGATTTATTTAAAATACTAGAAATGATATCATATTCAATGACACTCTTATCCTAAATCCTAATTATTTAACTGAGTCGATATATATATATATATATATAAAAGAGTAATCTCGTGCAATTTTTTCCACTTTCTTGGCCGGTTTGGAAAGGTGGATATTCCTTTCATTTGACCTTTTTTTCCTTTTAATTGATGCCGCGAGATGCTCTTTACACTAAATCCTCTCATTGTGGATTTTGCATTTGTTGTGTTTGAACACCTTTGTCTTAGTGATATTTGTTGTGTGTGAACAACTATTTTTATTTAATATAATCTTATTATTTATCTAAAAAAAAAGACTTTGTTGATTAGAACATCTAAAATAGATTAGAGTATTTTTTTTATTTAATTCATAAGGTTTCAAGTCATTCTATTACAAAATAGTTTATCTTTTAGTTTAAAAATTTTAAATTTACCCTAATCCCGATATATATCGGCGTCCCTTATGTCCTAAAAATTTATTTGCCCGAATAATTTATTATTTTTTTTCAAAAAAAAAGTATTAAATGTAACATTTAAGAAAAATATTTCAAAATATTAAATTTATATTAGATATTATAGAAATAAATGATCAAAACTAATACTAATTAATCTGAAAAAAAATAAAACTATATATTTTAACAAGTAGAGGTGATAATGTTTGAATATGATATTTGTTTTTCATTTTTATAATTTATTTATAATCACATTCTATATTTATGACGATTAAAAAAAATAAAACTTAAAAATAAATTATATGTATAAAAAATAAATTATATCCGCGTAGTCACCCGCAGGCCCTCTCTACTGTTCATCAATAGTACAAAACACCCGTGACCTCGAAGTTTCATGGTCAACGCTGAACGCCGTCTCCTCCTCTCTCTCCTCCCCCAAAAGAAATTTATTCAAACCCGCCAGAAATTGCAATCTAGCAAGCAATCCATCCAAACTTCTGTTTTCCTAAACAAATTTGAATCCCTCTCTCTCTCTCTCTCTCTCTCTCTGTGTCTTCTTTGAATTTGAACCAAGCAAGAAGAAGCTATCACGCAGGAAAAAAGTCTATAGTTTCAGGTTTCATATAAAGTAATCCTTAATTTCACTACTATTGGTCATGGAGCTCTTCACGAAAACCATGGCGGTTAAACTCCGGAGCCATCTAGGCAAGTATTTATTCGCAGACGCCGATCGAGAAACCGTCAGGCAGAGCCGAAACGCCTCGTCTCGGAGTGCGATATGGATGGTTGAGCTATGCAGCAAACCGGATCGTATCAAGCTGAAAAATTATGGCACCGGGCTGTACTTAACCGCCTCAGACGCGCCGTTTCTTCTCGGTGTTACCGGACGGAAAGCAGTCCAATCGGTGGCTGTCCACGAGAACGCCGCTTACTCCGAGTGGGAGCCCGTACTGGACGGCTTTCAGATGAAGTTCAAAACGCGGGAGGGAAACTACTTGCGAGCGAACGGCGGGACGCCCCCGTGGAGGAATTCGGTGACTCACGATGTGCCCCTGACGGGGGGGACGTACAAATGGATACTGTGGGATGTTGAGGCCGTCGCCTTCTCTGATGAGATCAGATCGTTTGGCCAGAATTTCTCGCCGGCGTCGAGCTTCTCCGCGGCATCGGAGGATTCTCTTGCTTCGAGGTCTCCGTCTAAAGATTTCTGCGATTGGACTCCGAATGTATCCATGAAGCAGGTGAGTTAATCAATGCTGTGTTTATGAAAATCATTTCAATTGGTGATTTCAGTTGATTTTGGGTTTGCATTCGCTTGATTCATTAGGGTTTGGTGACGGTTTAGTAGCTGTGCCGCAGACGGGGAAGGCTAGAGACCTGTAACTACAGGGCTCCCTTTCGCCGATTTATGACATAGCTGAAAGGGACGATTTCATAGTTGGTTTTGTTAGGGTTCGACCCGAACATATGTAACCTAACACAATAAAATAAAATTCAAACCTCTTGTTGAATGTCAATAATTAAACTCGTGAGTACAGAAAACACAGTAATATATAACGTTTTTAATGTGAAAAACTTTCTCAATAAAAAAAATTATTGGATAAATTTTGAACAAGTCCTTTATAATAATAGTGCCGATTACAAATAACTCAATTCGAAATCTCTTTACTACAATCTTGAATGAAAAATGGTTGATAACAACCCTCTTAATACACTTAATAATTTATAAGAGAAAGTGCAATAAAAAATAAGAGTAATCAAATAAAAATACGCCTTAAAAATCCATTCTAAAATAATGTACCATATCTTGACGAAGAATGAAACTTAAATTAGATTTCAACTGAATGTTAAACCTCTTCTACTTCTTTCTCTCTGTGCGATACTCCTTATGTGATAAATGATTTCAAATTATCCATAAATTGCATTAGGCGAGCGTTTATTGAGTGCAAGTTAAGTGCACGCCTACTGAAACCAATGCACAAGCGCCATCTCGAGAGCACCTCAGGTGACCTCCAATTTGGAATTGACGCACAGCCATAAATCAGGTGCCTGTCATGTATCATTTTGCTAACATTCAACTGATTCTCAGCAGACCCTCGCATGAATATCGTGCGACCCTTCAATATCTTTTACTATTTGGATGATTCTTGACCGACCTTTGGTCGACCCTCACACGAATATTATATAATCTTTTAATAACAATTTGTTTGTTGTGACACCCATAAGGTAGTGATTAAAACTCAACAAACTTCCTCTCACGATCTTATGGGGGATTCTTTGTTTTAACTGACGACTATTATCACTTGCCCTTCGACAACTTCCCCTCTAATGGAATCCCGGCATTGATCTCCGTAAACTTGAATGTATCCTTTTTTGCTCCATCGAATTTGGAGTATTCCTATTCCCCTTCGACTTCTCATTTGTGGTAAAATCATTTTTCCTTACACTCCTTCTCGGCCTTCTCTTCTTGCCACCATGACCAATGTCTCAATTGGTCACCTTGGCGTTGTCCTTGATAATCGAAGCTTTTATCAAGTCCGAGCTTGATTGCTTGCTTCCCTTTGCCACAACTGAGACATCTTTGGTGAGTTTTCACTGGCTTTTTTAGAACACCGTGCAAAATATTTCTTCATCAAGTTTCTTGATTGAAATCACATTCAACCGTAAATTTGGTGCATATCGCACGCCCTTCAACACGAGTTTCGTCCTGTTGCTTGTCCTTAAACTAACATCTCTGATGGCAACAATCCTCAACGAATCATCATTACCCATCTTCAATACCCTGTTGTACCCAAGCATATAATTGGTGAAGAGGGACTTCCTTGATGTCGTATTGTGTGAATAACCATTATTCATTACCAAATTCGTCTCCTGACTCGGAAAGCTCCATATCTTCTCGGCGTGGATAATTAGAAGATTTTTACAGGATCAATAGGGGCCCGATCATTTTCATCATGATCCCTCATCTCTTGACGCTCGCATCACCCTCCTTCTCCTACTTCCTTTTGGAGCAATCCTACTTTATGTGGCCGTTTTTACCACAATGGAAGCACTCTATGTCTTAAAGTTTAGACCGACCATTACTCATCTCCAATTTGCCGCATTGGTCCCTCGATTTCCCATGTCCTCGACCGCTAGTGAATACTAAAAGTCTCGACTCCTTTGAAATCTCAACACTTTCCTTTTGCCTTGACTCATTTATAAGTAAGAAAGCGATGATCTTATCTAAGTTGAGCGCATCTTTTTCAAACAGTAGTATCGTTATAATATGATCGTACAAAGCCGATAAAGAAAGCTAACAACACCGCCTTGTTTCTCTCTTTGATCTTCCTATCAAGTGTTGACATTTACGTCAACATCCGGTTGAACTCATTTAAAAAACTTTCCCCTTCCAATAAACGAAGATCATAGAACTTCTTCTTCATATATAATCTTATCGTCAAAGACTTGGACTTATATTGATTTTCAAGTTTCATCCAAACCTTTGCTGGATCGAACAAGCCAATGACTTTTTGAAAAATATTTTTATCGTTCCTTCTCGAGTTAAAGTATTTCTCACCCTTTCTTACCAAATAATGAAATTATTTTGCCAATTAAATTGCTCAACATAGAATGACAAGCTCCTTAACGTTAACATCATCAAATAGTAGTTTTATAACCTACTATCTGATATCACTTGTTGGGGTTCGACCCAAACACACAACCTAATGTAGCAGAACAAAATCCGACCATTCGTCAAATATTAATTATCAAACTCGTGAGTATAAAAAATACGATAATACACAATATTTTTAATATGAAAAATCTTTTTCAATGAAGAAAAAAAATTATGGGATAAATTTCGAATAAATTTACTATAATAATAATATCGGTTATAACTAACCCATCTGAAATCCCTTTACTATAATTTCGAGTGAAAAATGGTTAATTATAACTCCCTTAACACACCTAACAACTCATAAGAGAAAATATAATTAGAAATAAGAGTAATCAAATAAAAATATGTCATAGAAATCTACTTTAGAATAACATCCAATATTGACGAAAAATGAAATTTAAATTGGATTTTAACCGGATGTCAAATCTTCTTCTCTTCTCTCCTTTTCTCTTATTTCTCTTTGTATAGTACTTCTTGTGTGAGAAATAACTTTGAATTATCCTAAAATAGCATCAGGTGCACAAGCGTGCGTTCATTAAAATCGACGCACGAGTATCATATCAGGCACGTTTTAGGCAACTCCTAATTTGGAATCGATGCAAAGGTGTGAATCAGACGGCTGTCATGCGCCATTCAATTAACCTTCGACCGATCATAGATTAACCATCACATGAAATTGCGCGATCATTTAATATCTTTTACCGCTTGAATGACTTTCGACTACTTTCGGTTAACCCTTATACGAATATCGTGCGATCTTTCGATAGCTATTCATTTATTGTCGAATTCATAAAAAAGTGATAAAAATCCGACAGGTTGACCTTTCAATGTTGGACACTTGGATTCTTCCAATAGAATCGACCAAACAGACGTTACCTTTAGCATATGTTGAAATATTTTTACAAACTTTTGATTATGAGCACCTATTCACATACTTTTTGGATTTTGAATATTCTACCATGGAAAATGAACTCTCCAAGTGAACGATAAATTTTACGCGTGATTCTGAACTAATCTTTGCATCTTATTTGAACAGTTCTTGCCATGCAAAACTTGTAAATATTTGTTTAGATTGCGTGATGATAATTATTATTTTTATTTATTATTTTAAATGTTTAATATCTTTAAAATTTTAACATTTATTTATTTTATTTTTGACAAAATAATAATATTTTGACCTTTATCTAATTTACTTTCGAAGCCTTCGAGCCGGCATGGCACACAGGCCACCAAAGGTTCAACACATTGAACTGTGTTTGACATAGTCTAATTTTATTTATACAGGGCTATGTCATAGCGAGTTCGTGGGGTTGCACCTCATCTTTGAGGTATGGCCGCCTCGTCTTACTCCAAAATTAATAGATATAAATTTAACAATTGTAAATTTTTTTAAAATAAAAGAGAAAATTGTTTTATATTTACGTTTTTTTAGACATTATACTTAAACTGCTGATTTGATATTCAATAAACATGTACCAAGCTAAAAAGGTGCAGCACCCGTAGTTAAACTGTCACATCACCTCTTGGTATCTCCTCATCTTTGAGGTGCAGCTGCTTCCTTTTACTCCAAGATTAGTAAATATAAATCCAACGGCTGTAAATTTTTTTACAATAAAAGAAAAGAACTATTTTTTTATTTAATTTTTTTTAAGCATTGCACTTGAACTGTCATATTGATATTCAAAAAGCACAATTACTGTACCATACTAAAATGGTGTAGCTCCCCCAGTTCAATGTCACATCACCTCTTGGTATCACCACTGGGGTTTAATTGCCGGTGGACATGGGTGGAAGTATATGCATTGACAATTTGACATAATAATGGGAATGCCATATCTTAAGTAATTAGTCCCAAGTGGGTCTGCCCCAATCCTAACGGTTCATTTTGAGGAGCTCAAAGACCGTAATGGGCCAAAGTTTTTGAGGCGAGGGATGGCTTTCAGTTGGATTTCTACAGCATAACACAGTTGGCACAAGCCAATGTCCAACATCATGTGTGAGTGGCACCTTCTTCTACGGCTCAAAGATTGCGTAAGTTGCTTGAGAAATTTAGGGTTTTAACGTGCAAATATTAAATTCAGGATGCTTCAAGGAAACATCCGAAACCGAAATCCTGGTTTCGTGTTGGGTTTCATTACGTAGTTCCTGCCCCCAGCTCATTACTCTTTCTGCGCGGCGCAACAAACGCGTCTGCCACTTGTCCCTGTGACGCTGTCTACTTATTTTATTAGTATCTTCGTCAAGATAGACCAATCGACATCGAGCATATTTATTACAAATGCAATCATAGCCCTTCCATTCCTAAATTCATCTTAATCTTTGTATTCTTAATTTGTTGATCGCAGACGGGGATGGATCTGTTCGCCGGCGCCAAAGCGGTGAGGCTGAGAAGCCACCACGACAAGTACTTACTAGCAGAGGAAGATGAAGAATCGGTCACCCAAGACCGGAACGGCTCCTCCAAGAACGCCCGGTGGACGGTAGAACCCGTCGACAACGCCGACAACATTATCCGGTTGAAGAGCTCCTACGGCAAGTATTTGACTGCTTCCAACCAGCCCTTTTTGCTTGGCATGACCGGCCGCAAGGTGCTTCAGACGCTGCCCAGAAGGCTCGACTCCTCGGTTGAGTGGGAGCCCGTTAGAGAAGGATCCCAAGTCAGGTTAAAGACCCAGTACGGCAACTTCTTGAGGGCCAATGGTGGGGTCCCTCCTTGGAGGAATTCTGTTACCCATGATGTGCCTCATCGGACGGCTACCCAGGATTGGGTTTTGTGGCATGTTGATATCGTTGAGATTTCGGAGCATTCTATTGGTCATCTGGGTCCTACAAAGCCAGTGGGGCAGGTTGCTGCTGCTGCAACACCTGTTGAAATGCAACAAGTGGGGCATTCTGATTCGTTCAGTTCAGAGTCAAGCTCGCCGTCTTTGGGTTCAGATAGATTTCATACCTTTTCTAGACAAGAGGTATGGCTGCGGTGGTAAATATGTACATACAATTATATATATATTATTTTTTTTAAAAAAAGATTAAAAAATCACTATTTTTTAATTTAGGCTATTTATTTATATATATTGAGACATATATAACATTCTTTCTAAATAAAATAATTAATATTTTTTAATTTAATTAATTTATATAATAATAATAATTATTATATTTTAAGTTTAGACTATTTTATTTTTCTATAAAATGATGGCGGATTTTAAATACACAAATACAGAAAAGTTTTCTTCATATCGCTTTTCATTTTCTGCATGCTGTAAGAGATGGGTTTATCAAATCTCCTTGAATCTATTTTATCCATCTGAAGTTTTTTTCTCTTCACCGTTGCTTCCGGCACCAGAAATACCGTCATTGTTACTGGATTCATCAGAGACATTGCTTTGGATCTGTGCTATCAACATTCTAACGGATCTCCTCTTGGCACCGTCTATTCTTCCGAGGCTCCGCCATCTTCCTCCATAGTGACACCTTCATCTGATTTAAGTTACCTTTCTCCCTCATATCCGTAATTCTCAACCATCTTCATTCTCCGATCCGTGTCTCTCAAGCATCGTCAGCCTCAGATTTGTGTTCACCGGCTCCACAAATTCATCGACTCTGTCATTTTCCATGCCTGGCAGCAAATCTACATTCACTGAACCTGTCGTCACTGCAGCAAAATTCTAGCGAAAAGATGATTCAAATGCCGCGTTTGACACCCTTGGATATTGAAATGCGGCATTTCAACTAAACGGGAAAGGCTACTACTCAGCTGCTGGAATGCAACATTTTATTATATTTGGATCATAAAATGCATCGTGTTGGACTTCAAAACCTAGCCTCAGTTTTACCCCATAATTGTAATCACTGTTTGGCGCACCCCGGTTTCAGCCCAATAAGCCACTTGCTTAGTCACTATTCATCCGAACGGGGTGGGGCGGGGATATTAGAATCATCTGACTGTCTCTTAGCGTGAGGTTTTAAGCAGTGACATTCATATTCATTTTGGTAATTTTTGCAGTCAATTGAATCTGCAACTCATTCACCACCTAAACCTAACGGGAGGCTCATCTACTACCACATTGCTGATGAGAATGGAGAAATTGATGAAACCGTGGAAGGGTATTCATTGACATTCAAGGGGAATACTGTCGAGGAATTGACTCGTAGATTGGAAGAAGAGTCAGGTCTTCGTGATATCGTTGTGTGCAATCACAGCCCTTTGAATGGGAAGCTTCATCCCCTTCGCTTGCAGCTGCCCCCTAACAACGCAACCATGCACGTTGTTGTTGTGCAATCATCATCAATTAGTAAGTATTGGCTTCCACTAGCTAAGTTGCTGCACAGTTTCGCCTGTTCTTTTGTATTGTCTGCAAAATGTTTATGTTAAGTTTGCTTGAGATCTCTTTCGGGATATGTATAGAAGCAACCAAATATTGCTTGGGCATCCCTCAATGTTCATATGCTAGGGACAAGTTGAAGATTTTGCTAAAGGCGTCAATGATGTTATCAATGGAGGATAACTCATTTGACAATTAGTTTTTGGGACTGTATTATTTACAGTAAAGATGAAAAATTGGCCATATGACGGCATCGTCTTCCATACTCTACAAGGTCAGCCGATATTTAAAGTGTTGGCTAATAAACTCAATATTTTTAATATATCAACCTATATTTTCTCCTCTAGCTCTAACACACTAAATTTTTTTTTTCAATAATGCTTAATATTGGTATATATTAGCTTATATTAATACAACAGTGGCTGATATTGATTCTAATACTAAAGTTTTCTTACATGCTTTAAGTAGTTTTTCTAACTTGTGATGATCTTATTATCCTCTTTTGACTGGTAAAGTTGTGTCACTTTTGCGGCTTGTAAGAGCTACATTAAAATCTCCGCTTTGCAGCCAATTTATGCTCAATTTGGCATTGATCATGCTCAGAGGATGTGAAATAAGGCCAAAGTTTGCTCAATTTGGTGGTGTTATTGCTGACAGCAGAGTAAAAACATTGCATTAAAATTTGTGTATGCATTGAAATTTAGTTGCTTGAATAGAATCAAATATAAATTTGTAATTTCGGAATGACGTTAGAATCAATCTCATTGGATCATTCCAATTCCTTTATACTAATACCAAGTGATTCTTCTCCACGGGATCTTTTTCCTACCTGTAAATTATAGGACCGGACAATTTAAAAGTGTTGGAGAGGCCTTTTTTCTGCCTGTTATTGCCAGCAGAGAAGTATTACTCGTTGTCCCATGAGCAGGGCACTTCTGCAATCATTCTCAGTTGGAATGATGAACATTGATATTATTGCTATTCTTATGTTGGTTTCTTAAATTTGCCTTAGACTATGTGAATTTTATGTATCTGACTACCCATTTGACAGTGGACTATATATCTGTTGCCAGTTCTAACCATTTTTCCTGTTTTTTTGTGCAACAGCTACGCAAGACTTTGCAAGGAATCTCATGATCAAATGAGATAGGTGGACCACAGTCGTCAAACTGCGGGAATGCTGGTCAGATTATACGTCTTCTGTACAGTATGCATATAGCCTCATACATTTGCCGCAATTATTATGCAAATCACCATTCTCTTCCTCAAGAATTGATTGGCATGCAGTCTCTTGAAATAATGCTGAAAATGCTTTGAGCAGTTCTTTTTTATCAGTGTCATCAGATGAAACTGCAGAAAATTTTGCATCAGCAGGTGAACCTTTGATTAATGGTGACCTCCCCCCTTCCCCAATTTTAGTCCCTCTATGGGCTAATGTTTGTTGATTTTTTCCTCTGTTGAAATGAAAAAAGCTGGGTTTCAGCGTGACTCGGAGCACATGCCGTCTATTTCTAATGAACCCCACCTAGCTTTCATTCTTCTAACAAAAATCTGTAACAGATCCAGATCATCGTAGCTGGTTTCATTGGCATGTATTGAAGCGGGATCAGTAGTTTCGTCAGTGTGTCGATCGGGAGCAAGACAATCAACCAAAAAACTGTGATGTTCTAATTGAGGTTAGTTGGGTGGATCGTTGGACCCATAACACTAATATATGTAATATATAGTGAGAAAATGACCTAGAAAATAATGCTACCTGGTATGTTTAAGTCTGCGAGGGAGGAAAAACACACACACACAATGCAACGAGAAAGGGGCAAATGTAGATGAACTACACAGAAAGGACACCACAATTTTACAGATTAATCCTAAAAATGCAGGGTAAAAATCGCTGGAGTTCTGCATCCAAGTTGATAACGACTGTGAAAATGAGAAAATTAAAAAGGCATTAATGTCCTGCGTATTGTTTAGTATGACATATTTCACTTGAGCGAATGTGGAGCAAATGTCATGCCGAAGCATCCTAGAAATCACTTGCTCAAGCTGCAGGCTCACTGACCTCGTGTGAAACTATTGTAGATGTGCCCCACCACGAGTGATAGAAACAGGAAAACTGAGCAAAACAAATGTACAATAGATCCGAGACCCACAAGGAAGTGATCCAATTTCGGCATCTGACATTTGCAATATATACCCATCAGCACTCTGATTAGTATCAAGTTGTAGACTCACTGACTATGGGTGGAAGCATTATTAGATTTTTTATAATGCCTAATTTTCGGAATGAAATTTAGTCATAATTGAATTGTATTTAAGTTTTTTTTTCTGCTAATTGTTTTCAAAGTTAGCTCAAGACAAACACTTTTAATATGAAAATAATCGGGCATATAAAGGTTGTACATATCAGGCACGTTTTACAATGGCTCCACATATGAAGGGTGCACCTGGGCATTTTACAGTGGCTATGTGCATGAAGCCTGTATGATTCACGTCCATGTGCCGTTGGCGCTAGAACGCGAACCCACAACTTTCACCAATTTTGTGTTATAAACCCTAGTTTTCTGCTCCAGATATAAGTACTCTTCTATCATTAACCTAGCCAACCCTTGATGACTATCAATGCAAAAGTGAGCTAATGAAGGATAGAGTTGATGGAGAAATATTGAGCTTGATCTAGAAGCTTGGTGTTTTTCATCCTACAACTTTAAAAACTCTCTCAAATATTTGTTTTAATATATGAATTTATAGTATCTAAAAATAAATATTATTTGTGAATCAAATATTTACGTAATTTGTACTTTTATATTATTGTAAGATCTAAACTGTAATCGATTAATATTTTATTTTTTTAAACAATAATATCAGTATTGATCGTGATTGTATTGACTGTATTTCTTTTTTACTATGGGACCATAGGAAAAAATGTCATTTGGTATAGTTAAAAAATATCGATATATATATCACTAATATGAAGATACATATGACGATTTTATCATAATATTTCAAATGCTATAAACCTAAAATCATTCTCGAGGCGTAGCCTTTTCGCTTCACATCTAATATCATCGGATGGAACTTATAATTTATCTAAATTGAATTTATAATCCTAATTGCAACAAAATATACGTTAACCGCAAACACAAAACTCAACATAAATAATAATAACAAACTTTATTTTTTAAACTATTTTTTAATATAATTTTTATTTTTTTTTAAAAAACCCGTAAAGTAGCAGCTCGGATCCCCGAGAGCCGGTTTCACCCGCCAACTAGCACATAAATAATAAGAAACTTTTCCACTCGCACGGCCATTTTCCTATCTAACATCACCACCAATCAGATACCACCACGTTCTTCACCAAGCAAAACTCTTGTTCCCCAAGCAGGGGATTATGAGAAAAAACCTGCCCCGTGGCCGCATTTCCACGGGATTCATTCTCTCTCATCAAATCCTTGTAGAAGTCTTAATTAATTCTGGAATTATTTAGGGAGAGTTTGAATTCCATGTTGAGTTTTCAACATAGGAAAAACGATGGGAATCTATTAGTATAACGTACTTAAAATCTCTAGAATACCGAGCGGCGATGGAGTTGAGAAAAGCATACAAAAAGCTGGCAATGCGGTGGCATCCGGATGAGCATCCAAATAGCGGCAAACAAGCGGCCGAGCCCAAGTTCATCCAGATTTGCAAGCCGGAGATGATCACTTTCTTGGGGGTGATTTAACAAACGGATACGTCATTGGTAGATCACACAAATTTTGTGTGATATCGGAGTGTTGTATACTGCCTGCAACAAAGTTCAGGAAGTCCATTTGCCGGATAAGGCAAATCTCTGAGGAAGACCATTTGTCAGAGAAGGTAAATCTCGAAGGAATTTCGGAGAGGATTTCCAAAGTGGCGAATTCTGAAGTGAAATTTCAGTATCTAAAAAGGCAGGGTGGTGCAAAAAACTCCCCATTTATGCAAGTACGAGCAAGGGGCAGATAATTTTAAATTTATTATACGTAATTTTACCTTATATTATACACAATGGACAATTGTTGATCTCAAACATGTGACTAATGGGTCATTGGGAGACAATTTCGAAAATTGTGCTAAGCCTCTAAATTTCACTATATCCTTCCCTGTCAACCTAACGGTTGCATAGTTTCAGACCACTTTATAATTTCCTTGCTTTGGGGAGTTTTCACATAGTTGCTTTATTGTTCTTATTGGTCAACTACCTCACTTGTTGCTTTGGGGAGATTTAATATTTACAATCGATAAGAAGCATCATTTGGTTTTCAAGAAAGAAGAAAATGATCTGATGGTGAATTAGAAGATATCTTTGTTCGAGGCTCTCACCAGAAAGACACTCAATTGCATGGAAGAAATCTCACCATCGAGGTATCGCATATTGTGAGGCCCGGCCATGAAGTCGTGATTCGAAGGGAAGGAATGCCGATCTCTAAAGACTCCAAGAAGCAGGGAAATTTGAGGATTAAGTTTGGTATCAAATTTCTGTCAAAGATCTCTGCAGAACAGAAAGTTTGCTCTTGGGAAATTTTGATTCCTAAGAATGTGCATGCCAGGAAGTATGAACTGTTGTTGCAGCTAAGCTAGCAGCAGCATTGAGTGTGGAGGGAGACAAGGAAACGGGCAGCTCAGCCTCAGCTACCCCAAAAGGGAAGTTTGTGAATGGAGACTTCACCATTTATGTCTCCTCTGATGTGTTTTAATGGTTTATTGAGTTGCATGGCTGTTTTTGTAATCGCACCATCATATTTAAACTTTTTACAAATCATCATAATTATTATATTATAATAGAAAAATAAATATTTATTACATAAGTAAATATTTATTACTTAAGTTCAATAGAGTTCATAGGATTTTTATGTGTGAATTCAAATTGAGAAATATTTAATGTGACCCACCGATAATTCTCTACAAATGGTGGTAATTATATTATTTACAGTATAAAATGCTAACTAATTTCTCAATTATAAAATCATCTTTCTTTGTATCAGAATTGGGGTAATTAAATTAGGGTAATTAAGAAAGTATCTATTTTAATAAGAATAATAAAATTATTTAAAATATTAATTTTTAATTATTTTAATAAATTATCAAAGATAAATTATCTCATGTTAGATAATTTTAATAATATTTGGTTGCAAATTTGTCATGAAGGTATCAAATTTGTAGTATTTTTTCTACTGCATAGTCTCTCATGCATCATATTCCACATTTCTTTTCATCAGTGGACTGCAAAAGCTTACGACCAAGTCCGCGAAACAGGCCCATGTCCTGCACATCTGAAATAGTCGGATTTGACTGTTTAAATTCATTCATATTATAAAAATAAATAAATTATAATGAATTTGAACGGTTGGCTTTGATTGAGTACGAGATCCGACCACTCAACGAAAAAAGTCAAAACCTATTTTACCCGTACGCAAAATAGGATCCCCGTTTCCATCTTTTTCCTAATAAAGCAATTCAACTGTGAGATTTTTAGTCTGTGATTATATGAAGATTTTGTTATTTTAATATTTTATTAAAAATAATTAAAAGATTATTTTAAATTATTTTTTTATCTAAACGGTTGAATTATATAGTTTCAATAATTAGAATACCTATCCATGCATAGCAGAGGACCCCGATCCTGTTCTAATTCTGCTGGGTCGCTTAATAACTTATTGGTTTGATTTAGGGGAAATTAGAGTTTTTTCAATCTCAAAATTGGCATTTTAATTGAAAGAGTGAAACCATAGGTAAGTTAAACTCCATAAATTTGAATATGACATATAAATTAGGAAAAATAATAAAACTACTCTCGTTTTTTAAATAAGATTCTCATTTTATTAGTTTAGTATTAGTTATATACTATAAAAAACTTAAAATTTATCATAATTTAATATCATATAATAAACATGAGATGTAATAACATTAACATTAAACGTTGCTTTAGTTTTTTACACTTTCAAAGTATTGACATTAGGCTTATACAAGTATACTAGTTAAAATGTAATTAATTGGTAATAGAATAAAATTTTGAAAATTTAATTAAAATAAAATTGTAAAAATATTTTTGATCTTTTTTATAGTATAATCCTACCATTTCTCAATAATGTAAAGAACTAGGAATGGATGGTTCAAATTACATATCAAATTTATTGCCTCTTCGTGGAGGCCATTGGCGCAAAACGAAAGACACGGTGACCGGACGGACGGATCACTCGGACAGCAATAGAGCAGATCTCTCGGACGAACAGCCAAAAGTAGAAATAGAATAAACGAGAGAAACACACACGAGATTTTTAACGTGGAAAGACCATTCTTCAACTAAGGAAAAAACCACCAAAGAATACATCATAAATAATTGATTGTTTACAAGAATATTGGGTACACAAAGTCCAAATAAAAAAAAATAATTACAAGTGTATATCATTCAATCTCTCTCTAAAAGTATATATCTCTCTCTATCTTTACAATAAGGCTTGCCCACAACTCTGTTAAAGCATGCTCCAAGTGATTGCCTCTCACACTTCACGGTACTCCAAGATACACACCAACAAGTAAGGGCACAAGCATATATATATATACACATGAGGCCTAAAGGTCGGCCAGCTGTCCTAGCAATAGGGTGGTAGGACTACACCTTCTAGGCCTGTCACGGTAGGCACATGTCCGGTGTGTCAGAGTGGCAGGTCTGACACCCTTAGAAGTTGTAGCCACCTCAACCTCCAATCAGAGTGGGTCAACTGTCCACCTGAAAAACGTGACTACAACAGGCCTACGAAGAGAGAGAGTCAACGCCTAGTCTTCG
This sequence comes from Nepenthes gracilis, assembly GCA_033239525.1. Lineage (NCBI taxonomy): Eukaryota > Viridiplantae > Streptophyta > Magnoliopsida > Caryophyllales > Nepenthaceae > Nepenthes > Nepenthes gracilis. The sequence continues at coordinate 5,373,830 of BSYO01000015.1, read as the reverse complement.
TCCAAGTCCTCAGCTACCTCTCTGACGTGTCTCATTCAACGAGTCCTCATTCGCCTTGACAGGCTTCTCAGACTATCCCAAAATTCCGCGTCCATTTTTTCCTTCTGAGTTCGCGGACAAAAAAAATACCACAAAGGGAGTGACCCGAACATAGGCATCTACTTGATGAACCAATTTAAAAATATGATATAAAAAAATTAAATTGGTAACCATTAATTTAATTATATCATCTAAAATTATCCTCAATAAATGCATGAAGTTGACAAATTATCGAATGAGAATCTTATTAAATATCATTTATTCAAAGCGGAACCAAACATGACAAGTTTATTAATATAATCAAGAACAAAACATTACAACACCCCCATGCATAAATTATTAGAAATATTTCTTACGTAGAAAATAAAATAAAAACATGCATTTATTAATTCTTAAGTTAAAAAAAAACATTTATTTCTCTCAACGTTGAATCGATCTGTGTTTCTCAATCTTGGCCTGCAGCTCTTGTTTCTTAGCCCCGACGACCTTGTCAATCTCTTTCCCTTTCTTTATCAGCAGGAACGTCGGCATTGCATGTATCCCAAATTCTCCGGCCACGTTCTGCCAATATTATCCATTCATATCAATAATAAAAATAGATAAATAATTAATTGTCATTTTCATCCAAATTTTACATATATCAGAAAAGGATGAAGGGAAAAAAAAACAGTGTATGAAGTATTTTGCATGAGAGTGTCAAATGTACATAAACTTTTTGTATAGTATGTGGGCTTCAGCCCAAATGCTGAGCCGGCCCGAGCCTTGATCCGGCCCACGAGCCGCCAAGCCGCGATCCACGAACGGCTTCTGAAGCCGATTTCGAGCCGACAGAAGGGTTTCGTTCTCTTCGTCTTCCTCGATGATTTTGTAACCATTTGGCGTTTAACTCTGTTAATTGTTGAAGCATTTGTGGTCCATTAAGTAGTGATAACTCTCATATTAAGTCAATTAATAAATTTTGGCCGGTTTGAGTACCAAACGCTCAATTGGAGCGTTGACGTTTTGGTTTTATAAATTGAAGATTTTACGGCTTTGTCAGACCCAACTCGCGAATACACCATCTAAACGAGCCAAGGAGAAGCTCCAAAAGCACAGAATGGGTCGAATCGAACGTCCAAAAACAGAGCACCAAATGGCTGGAGGTATAATAATCGATTCTAAATTCCGTTTTTGTGGTTGTTTTAGCCACATAAATTTCTAACATTTGGTATCAGAGCAAGGCGTTAACTCTGTCTTTGTTGTTCTGTTATTTTTCGATTTTTCCCGAATTCGTAAAAATCTAAAGTCTTCGTTTTTTTGAAGATTCGGTTCAAACGAGCACTGGAAATCGATGGGAAATTAAATTTCTAAAATTTTCATATATTTTTCATTATTTATGGTGTTCGTATCATGCTGTTTGAAATAATTCGAGTCGAGCACTGGAAAACGAGCACTGGAATTCGGGTCGAGTCGTTCGTTGTCGGGTTCGGGCGAAACCGACGAAGGTAGACGACGACTTGAACGGCGTCGTTTCGCCTTCAGCTATAAACGCCGCCATTTTTTGTTTTTGTTTTATGCTTGAATCACGTCGTTTCGTGAAACGACCGGTTATTAAAACGACGTTTTGCTACAGTTTTGATTAAAAAAATTTAATTATATCGGTTATGGTCGTTGCCATGCCCAAAGCCCGTTACATCAGAAGCGTAACGCAAATTAAAATGCGGATGCGGCTGACGGGATTCAACCCGGGACGCGGAGGAGGAGAAGCGGCATTTGCCGCATACGCCGCTGAGCGCCTTGCGCTATTTTCCGCATTTCAATTGTATTTATATTTTTATACAGAGTATATATATATTATATATACGTATATATTTATATATATATATAATTATATTATTATATATAAATTATAAAATATAATATCCAGAATATAATTGTATATATGTATAAATAATATCTTGTGATTAAAATAATTTAATTAATTGAGGATTAGCCACAGCACCCTTAATTAATAAAATTATTATTATTTTATTATCACGTGTGGTATAAAGACATAAATTATGGTAATTATTTTGATATAATAAAATTTATCCCACAGAAAATTTTATTATATTAAATTAATTAATCAGGATAAAATGTCAAATTATTTTCTTAATTTGCCCACAGGGATTAAGAAAGGAATATAATTTAATAGTTTTATCATTTTTTGGACATGAATCTACTTGAATTAAGAATTTGCCCATAGGTAATTTTTTATGTCAATTGATTCATGATGTATGCTTTACATTGGTAAAACATAATTTTGTAATTTGTTAGCCTCAATTTTGGATGTTAAGCATGTATTTATTTTTATACAACTATTCAATTTGTAAATCTTTCCGATATTAGATATAAAATTCTCGAACTAAAAGGTGACAACTATAAAGTGTGGAAGGAGAGAATTCTTCTTCACTTAGGGTGGCTGGATATCGATTATGCTATCCGGAAAGACGAACCACCGGTTCTTACCCTTACCAGCACTCCGGATGAGATAACTCTTTATAAACGTTGGGAGTGATCTAATCGCCTTAGTTTAATGTTCATAAAGATAAATTTCTGTTGGCATTCGTGGTTCTGTCGACAAGCATACTAAACTGCGGGATTTACTGAAGGCCATAGATGAGCAATTTGTGACTTCAGATAAGGCACTTGCAAGTACCCTAATAATGAAGTTTTCATAAATTAGGCTCACCAATGTTAAGGGTGTGCGTGAGCACATAATGCAAATGAGGGATATTGCAACTTAACTGAAAAATCTAGAGGTGAAAATGTCTGAACCTTTCATTGTACACTACATTTTAAATTCACTTCCACCGCAATATGGGCCTTTTAAAATCTCTTATAGCACATATAAGGATAAATGATCAATAAATAAACTTATGACCATGTGTGTGCAAGAGGAAGGAAGGCTCATGATGGAGCAAAGTGAGAGCATCTTCATGCAAAAAGAAAGAAGGTTCAAGATGCAGGCCAAATCAAAGGGAAAAGGTAAAATACCTTCTCAATCTGATATCAAGAAGGAGTCCAAGTGCTTCTTCTGTAAAAAGAAGGGACACGTAAAGAAGGACTGTTTCAAGTATCAAAATTGGCTTGAAAAGAAATATAATCCATTATCTTTTGTATGTGCACATAACACATGGTGGATTGACTCTGGTTCTACAATTCATATTTCTAATTCCTTACAGGGCTTGCAAAACCTAAGAAAACCAGTGGGCAGTGAACAATACATCTTCTTTGGAAACAAGATGCGTTCACATGTGGAGGCCATTGGAACGTACAATTTAATTTTGAGTAGTGGTTTTGTTTTGACATTGGAAAAAACCTTTTATATTCCAAATTCTTTAGAAATTTGATTTCTGTTTCTAGACTTGTACCATTTGGATATTCCTTTACATTTTCAGACTCATTATTCAGTTTATCTTATAAGTCTGATATTGTTGGGAATGGTACACTGTCTGATGGTCTTTATTGTTTGAATTTGTAAAACAATACCAATTTCAATACTATGCATGCTAATAATGGAATTAAAAGATGTGTTATAAATGAATGTTCCTCGATGTTGTGGCATAGGAGATTGGGACATATCTCCATTGATAGAATCAAAAGGTTGGTAAATGATGGAATACTTAGTACTCTAGATTTTATTGACTTTGAGACTTGTGTGGACTGCATTAAAGGAAAGCAGACCAACAAGATTAAGAAAAATGCCAAGAGGAGTTTGGACATATTAGAGATCATACATACTGACATTTATAGTCGTAATATAGACTCATATGGCCCAAAATATTTCATCACATTTATTGATAATTTCTCACGATATATGTATCTTTACTTGCTTCATAATAAATATGAAGCCTTGAATATTTTTAAATTGTTTAATGTAGAAGTAGAGAAACAAACTGAAAAAAATATCAAAATTGTGAGATCAGATAGAGGTGGAGAGTATTATGGTAGATATACTGAAGATGGACAAATACCTGGTCCATTTGCAAAGTTTCTTCAAGAATATGAGATTGTTGCCCAATACACTATGCCTGGTTCTCCGGACCAAAATGGTATAGCAGAAAGAAGAAACTGAACATTATTGGACATGGCGAGGAGTATGCTTAGTAATTTTGAACTTTTAAAATCTTTGTGGAGTGAAGCTCTTAAAACGGTGGTGTACATATTAAACCGGGTCCCAACAAAAGCTATCCCAAAAACTCCTTTTGAGTTATGGAAAGATTGGAAACCGAGTTTATAACATGCAGCGTATGGGGATGCCCATCCAAAGTAATAGCTTATAACCCATGAGAAGAAATTGGACCCAAGGACTATAAGTGGGGCATTTTATTGGATATGGGCCGAACGGTCTAAGGGATCTGATTTTTCATGTCCATCTCATACCACTAGGATTGTGGAATCAAGAAATGTAAAATTTCTTGAGAATGACTTAATAAGGGAGGAAACGTAGCATCAAGAATCGATCATTTGGATTCACAACCCTCCACTTCATATGATAGGTTGATTGATGTACACAACACCCCTCAAGATCAATCTCGTGTTGAACAACCAATCAATGTCATTTCACAAATGTTGATCATATTCGAAATTTGTGACCAAAATTTAGGATTTATCTGAAATAGTTGTACAACATGCTCGTGAGGGATGATGATACAACATTAAGAAAGTCTTCTAGAATGAGAAAGTCAAGATCCCCTAGTGATTATGTTGTATATCTAGAAGAGTCCGACTACAATGTGAGTTGAAAAAATGATTCAAATATTTTCACAAGCCATGAGTTGTAATGAATCACAATTATGGCACAATACTATGAAAAGAAGAGATGAGTTCCATGAGCAGTAATGAGTCCTGGATCTTCATGAATCGCTAAACGGAGAAAGTCATAGGGTGTAAATGGGTCTTTAAAATAAAGAAAGACTCATTAGGTAATATTAAAAGATATAAGGCAAGACTCGTTGCTAAAGGTTACACTCGTAAAGAAGGAATTGATTACAAAGGAGACTTTTCTATTCCAAAAAGGACTTCTCTTCGTATAATTTTGGCATTGGTTGCTCATTTTGATATGGAATTGTAACAAATGGATGAAAACAGCATTTTTAAATGGTGATATAGAGGAAGAGGTTTCGTGAAATAACGGGAAGGATTTCTTCTCTAGTCTTTGAGCAATTGGTGTGCAAATTAAAGAAGTTCATATATGGATTGAAACAAGCATCCCGCAATAATAGTATTTAAAATTTGATAAAATTATCTCTTCATTCGATTTTGAAGAGAATATTTTGGATCAATGTATATACTAGAAGGTCAAATGGGAGTAATACTTGTTTCCTGCCTTATATGTGGATGATATTTTACTTACATCTAATATAAATGGTTGTTGTGATGGTGAAATAATTTCTCTCTAAAAATTTTGGAAAATGAAGGATATGAGTGATGCATCTTATGTCATGGGCATAAAGATACATCAGACACTGGCAGCGTTGTTCTCGGGTTTGTCTCAAGAGACCTATATCAATAAGGTTTTAGAGAGATTTGGATGAAAGATTGTTCACCGATTTGTAGCACCCATTGTGAATGGTGATAAGCCCATTTGAGCCAATGTCCGAAAAATGATTTGAAACGGGAACAAATCAAGAACATTCGTATGCTTGGGTGTCGAAGTTTGATGTATGCTCAGGTATGTACAAGACTTGACATAGCATTTGCAGTTGGAATGTTGGGAAGATTTCAGAGTAATCCAGGAATCAAACACTGGAAAGCTGCCAAGAAAGTCATGAGGTATCTTTAAAGTACCAAAGATTTCATGCTTACATATGTATCGGACCAACAACGGAAGTTTTGGGGATTCCGATTGAATTACTGAATGTGTTGATTCACGTAAATCAACATCCGGTTATATATTTTGTTTGCGGTGGGAAATGTATCTCCAGCGGAGTGCAAAGCAAACTTTTGATTGCTACTTCCACTATGGAGCGAGTTCGTTTGTTGTTTTAGCTACAAAGTATGGTGTATGGATAAGGAATTTCATGTCTAGGCTTAGATGTGGTTGATTCCATCTCAAGGCCATTAAAGATATTTTACGATAATTCAACAGCTGTTTTTCCCGCTAAAATAACAAAAGTAGCGAAAAGAAATAAACATATCGACATTCGGCTTTTAGCCATAAAGGAGCGCATTAAAGGAAAGAAATGTATGCTCGGGTATGTACAAGACTTGACATAGCATTTGCGGTTGGAATGTTGGGAAGATTTCGGAAGTAATCGAGAATCAAACACTGGAAAGCTGCCAAGAAAGTCATGAGGTATCTTTAAAGTACCAAAGATTTCATGCTTACATATAGACGGACCAACAATCTGGAAGTTTTGGGGTACTCCGATTCAGACTTCGCTGAATGTGTTGATTCACGTAAATCAACATCCGGTTATATATTTTTGTTTGCGGTGAGTGTATCTCGCGGAGTGCAAAGCAAACTTTGATTGCTACTTCCACTATGGAGGCCGAGTTCGTTGCTTGTTTCGAGGCTACAAAGTATGGTGTATGGATAAGGAATTTCATGTCTAGGCTTAGAGTGGTTGATTCCATCTCAAGGCCATTAAAGATATTTTACGATAATTCAGCTGCTGTTTTTCTGGCTAAAAATAACAAAAGTAGCAGTCGAAGTAAACATATCGACATTCAGTTTTTAGCCATAAAGGAGCGCATTAAAGGAAAGAAAATTGCTATTGAGCATATCAGCACTGAATTGATGATCGCTGATCCTTTGACTAAAGGCATGCCACCATTAAGGTTCAAGGATCTTGTATCTGAAATGGGATTGAGTTCCATTTTGTAATTTTCCTTGTATGGATAATGATATTAAAAATTCCTATTTTTTATTGTGATATTTCTCAAAATTGTGTGCACATTAATTAATTTGAGAATATTATTAAGTTGGACAAAGAATAAACATAGGATTTATTCATAAAGTAAAGTTACCGGATGACTTGAAAAATTAATATATTGTAATACATGGAAGATATTACTCATTATTAGAGGACTTATCGCCATGATTCATATATTTATTTCTTAAAGTTTGAAAAATTGATGATATTAGTTATCACATCAAGTTAAATATGGATCAAGTGGGAGAATGTGGGCTTCATCCCAAATGCTGAGCTAGCCCGAGCCTTGAGCCCGCCCACGAGCCGCCAAGCCGCGAGCCACGAACGGCTTCTGAAGCCGATTTCGAGCCGACAGAAGGGTTTCGTTCTCTTCGTCTTCTCTCTATAGTAGTTATACAAATGTAAATATTGGGATCCTTTATTTGGTAGATAGTTAATGTATTTATAATAATTAAGTTGTCCTTTGTGGGGTGTCCACGTGGTATTGACGTGTGTAGAGGAATCTGCCAACAACTTCACCAATCCAGTTTATTGCATCAGGGAGGTTGCGTGCATGCTGGCTGATTTTACATGGCGTCATATCCGCAGTGATCGGGCGTGCCCTGTAAGCTATTATTCTTGGATCGACAGGATCGCCACCAAATCTCGACACGCAGGTTTTCAGGGCGTGATGATGTCTGAGGCCCATCCTTGAGTCCACAGGTCAGAGTGGACTTTGAGTCTATTATCTCACACAGGTTGATCCTGTTATCTATGAACAAAATAAAATAAAACATTTAATAATTTACCAACCACATGGAAAAAAAAACTATAAACGACCTTAGTTTGTTCTCAATTTTTAGACAAGAAAGCTAAATCTAAACTTAAAAACTTCTTGCTGTTTATCTTCCTATTTCTTAAGAGAGAGAGCGAGAATGGGAGCTAATAATTTTCTTAGTATGCCGAAAAAGAAAGTGCTTAAAGCTTTGCCACTTTTCTCTTTCTCTGCCACCTTTGAAGAAACCAGAGCGTCCCCACCGTTGCCATCCAAAACCTCTCATGTGCTTGCCTTCCATTCGGCCGCGCATGCTTAAAGCTTTGCCACTTTTCTCTTTCTCTGCCACCTTTGAAGAAACCAGAGCGTCCCCACCGTTGCCATCCAAAACCTCTCGTGTGCTTGCCTTCCATTCGGCCGCACAATGGAAGGTTTATTTTGAAATTTCAAAACGATCCAACAAAATGGTATATTTTGCGCGGCCGAATGGAAGGCAAGCACACGAGAGGTTCTGGGCGACAACGGTGGAGATGCTCTGGTTTCTTCACAGGTGACAAAGAAAGAGAAAAGAGAAAGGTGGCAACGCTTTAAGCACTTTCTTTTTCGGCATACTAAGAAAATTATTAGCTCCCATTCTCGTTCTCTCTCTTAAGAAATAGGAAGATAAACAACAAGAAGCTTTTGAGTTTAGATTTAGCTTTCTTGTCTAAAAATTGAGACCAAACTAAGGCCTTTTATAGTTTTTTTTTCCTTGTGGTTGGTAAATTATTAAATGCTTTATTTTATTTTGTTCAAGCTTAATGGGCATATGATTCCGTTTTTGGATGGCTTTGAACTTTCCTTCGATCAAGAACAAATGGTGGTACCACAGAAACATTATTGATACCTGATAATGCAAAACTCGATACAAAGTTGTGAAGTTGAACGGATGAAAAAAATTAAATATTAGATAATACTTTTCAAATAGATATTTTTAATTAATTTTTTTATTAAATTTAATATTTGATAAACATTGATAATATGAAAATCTTATAAACACAATTATCTTCAGTTTTTTTAATTTTTAAACCAGCCGTTCGTTCTAAAGAATAAAATAAAATAATAAAAAGGAGGTGATTTTCGACTTTTAAGAACCGGAGAAATATTCCTCCTTTCCCCTCTTGCCAAATCAGAGAATAAATTATCAGCATTGGTATCATTAGTTATTGCTTGTGCAGATTAATAGAACTATTAATTCATTATAAGGGGGTGGCTTTAAACTCTATTTGTCCATAAACTTGCATCATAAATATTTTTAATCATATAAATACTAACAAATGTACTATTACTAGTAGGTTTAAATTGGGACATGTTATATCAATTTGTGAAAGATGAGACTAATTCGCCGTCATTTGCACCGATACGTCTCCTTTGATGGGTGCATATTTTGACGTTTCCTTACATGCAAGTTGATTTGCATGGGCATGGAAAAGACGCAGCGGCGATTGGACATGGACTATATTTCATGTCATTTGTCGTATTCAATTGAACGAAGCCATGGAAAAAAGGACCATCAGTTTTTTATATTTTGAAACCAAATATAGTCCGGAGACATTTTTTTATCAATAATATTTATTAATTTTTATATAAATTTATTAATATAAATAAAGTGATAAAATATATCATCTTATTGATAATATCTCAAAAATAGTTGAAAAAACATTCCTTTTAATAATATTGTTCATAAACAAGGAAAATACACCTATGTGACATGCCCCACTTGTCAATATGAGGACATCATATTTGAAATATACTTATGTGGTGATAAGCACACATCGTCCCTAGTATTCTATTAACTTGTTGTGTGACATACCATATCACCTAATCGAAATCCGAAAAAATTTCGACTGTAATACAGCCGTCAGATTAAAACAGACTTGTATAAATTTATGTATAACATATATATATATATATATCTACAAAATACAAATATAGGATCCTAAAAGCCACAATATATTTGCGGCTCCAATATCATGTCTCTAGGCACTATGTCAGAACAGAGAGATACCACTAAACCTTTGAATACTCTTTATAATAACCTGCAGAAACATTTCATAATCCACTATACTACATTCTAACTAAAGTATATCACTACTGCTGTAAGGTACCGGTTTCTACGATATGATAATTAGGAGTAATTAAATTAATATAAGCGGATCGAGGTTTAAGGTATCGGGAGAAGTTAGTTCAAAAGGCCCAAAAATATGAAATTTGTAGATTTGGGAACCAACATTATGATCTCGAAATATTAATTCGTAAATTTGGGTTTTGATTTATGATAACCGAGATATATTAAATTAATATAATAAAAATTAGGTTTAAGGTATGCGGGATAATATATTTTGGAGGCGGAACTGGGCAGCCACCTACTGGATGCATCGTCCAATAGGCTGGCGCCTGTCAGGTGCCGAGCGCTATGGCAGGTGCCATTTCTAGGAAGCTAGCGCCTGCCGGGCGTGGATTCTAGGAGTGTGGCGCCCACTGAGTGCCGAGCTGGCACTTGAGCGTCAGCCCGAGATTTAAAAACCCGAGAGGTTTTCTTTCGGGCATTCGGCGGCTTTTCTCCACCGGAAGAGAGAGAGAGGGAGGGAGAAGAAAGAGATGGTGGGGAACGAAGCTCTTAGAGTTTGATTCTGAGTTTGAGACAATTAGAGAAATGATAGATCGGGTCGAGACAAGTATACTCATATCCCCCTATTTTATTTTTCTTACACTTTTATATTATTTTCTTTGAGTATCCTCATTCCGATACCCAATTAAGTTTGTATTTTGTAATTCCCAAGACTCAAGTATGCATATATGTAAATTCCATGCCCAAATTTATAGATTTAGTTGATTTTGGGACACTGAAACCCTAACCCTGTGCCCGGGACGTTGTACCTACTAATTTTTGGGACTTTTGCTTAATTTGGGGTTAGAATATGATTACCCCCAACTTGGACATGCTAATTTATCGATTAAATATCCGAATTTGAGGTTTCATATGGAATTTTACTCGAGGAGATCCTACCCTGCGCCCGGACCCATTTTACCATTTATTTTAGGTTTTATGCATGAATCAGCCTTTGATAATCATTACCCATGACTTGGGCATGTTATTCTATCGATCGGGTATCCGAATTCGTGGTTTTATGTGGGATTTCGTTCGAGGAGACCTGAACTTGTGCTTGAACCCCGTTTAATGGATTAGATTGGGATTGATGTATCAAATGACGTAGGATTATGATTACCCATGCCTTCGATTTGATAAGTTATCCATTGGATATTCAAAATTTTGAGAATTAACCAATATGTATATCCAAACAGTGTTCATGTGGGTACTATTCACCCGAGGACATCGAACAACATATTGCATAATTTTCCCATATTTAACTATTGATTTAGGGATATGTATATATGTATAAGTTTCAATTAAATAATTTGGAAGCTTCGACATGTACATTTGTGAAGGAAATTCGTATCCGAAAGTTCTTAAAGTCAATTTGCTTTTCGATTGTAAGAGTTCTCTACTTATTCCAAATCTCATGAACAATTATGCATATATTACAGAAATGTTAATTGAATATGTTTCAAGAACCACGTCATGAACCAATTATGAAAGGATTATCGATCGGAAGCCATATAATTCTTTTTGATATAAAATGAGAATGAATTTTGAAATCCCCAATGCTCCAAAGAAGAATTATGTATGAACAATGATCGCGTGAGGGCTCAAGCTCATGCAAAAATGGAAATTTGTATCGAAATATGTCTATAGAAAAAGAAAAATTGATGATGGAAGGAATTTTGTAATCGAGAGATGGACCTATAGACTGGTTGACTTTTAGAACGTTCTCCAGTAGAGTCGAAAGGAAGGATTTTGTGCTTGAGAATATAATTTTCTAAATGAACAAGTATTCGGACCAAGGGTTATGGGTAACAAAGTTAGACATGCCAAAATATTATAGTGAAAACTCAAGGATTACTTTGATTGTGTATCCTGGCCATGATTTATTGCGGGTGATATTCTTGGCATGCCATAGTATGTTATAGTGAAATGTCGTGGTCTGTTTTGAATCCGTTTGGCGACTTTTGGCCTTATCTATAGGGATTACGTGTAGATAGCTCGAATCTGGGTCCAAGTAATAGGAGATTAGACTTTTGATCATGTAGGTGCACACAATCCGGGTCACGACCAACCACTCCTTTGTTAGTGAGGCCTACTGATCTTGGCCTTCCAAACTAAATAAATCTTCGGTGTAATTTGATGATTAAGACAAGACAAAAGAAATGAACTAAAGAAATCTGGAATGAACAATAAAAGTATTCCTTCCCGAATCATATTTTACAATCTCACGTGCATCCCTGTTCATTCATATACGCATTATTATGTTTTAAATATGAAAATAGTATGTCCTTTGATTTATATATGTGCATTTACTGAATTGTTAGTTCACCCTTACTTCTTCTTTCTTTCAAATAAGAACCACGAGTTGAGACCCGATTAGAAAAAGTAATGAGAGGGATTTGGTAAGGAGATTGGCTGAACCTTAAGGACTTAGAGTTTTGTATGTGGTTATTGTAACAGAATGTAAATAGTTGATTAAGATTATTGTTATGTATTAAATTATATCGCAACACATTATTTATTATTTTGGATCGTTGTTATACTTCCGCAATTTATTTATGGATGTAGAATGCTTCCGTAGGTAAATGTTAGGTCTGCACGAGTTCTTAGATGCCATCTCTCATAGATCCAATGTAGTGGTTGAGATACTGTATTGGAGTTATGAATGATATGATATTTGTTGATATTGTGTTTGTGTTATGGAGTAAGATTTGACGTCTGGTGGTTCATATGTACTGTATAGGATTATTAATACAGGTTATATGTATAGTTTTTGACCATTTTAGGAAAAATTTTACTTGATTTTCTGTAGAAATCATGTTATTAAATTATGGGTCTTAGTTTTATATGATTATTGACGGAGGTCATTAAAGAAAAATGACTCATTCCATCACAACTGCTATAATAAATTACAAAAGAACAAAACATATGCATACAATCCTTCTGATTTTAAAAGAATCATCATCTATATCAAAATATAAAATACGATCCCCAAAATACATCATATAACATCCCAAGCCTTAAAACTAGGCATTGATCCTCTACCCCTCGTCGGGTATGAATTCGCGCTGACCATCTGAGGAGGGTAACAAAATAGTAAGGAGTGAGTCAAATACTCAATAAGACATATATATAATAAGGAACATGCAAATTTTATAATTAAATCATAATAATATATATAGGAAGGAATAGGGATGAATAAGAGATCATAAAACATGAATTAGAAAAGAATACTTTTATAATACATTCTAAAATTTTTTAATTCATTTCCTTTTCTTTTTTTAATCATCAAATCATGTTGAAAACTTATTTCGCTGCGGACTAGGACCAGTAAGCATTACTGACTAAAGAAGCGATCGATCTTAGTCTGTATTGTATTTGCTAATATACAATCAAAAATCATTTCCTTCTATTCAAGACCCAGAGGCAGGTCATCTACATATAATTCCTATAGACGGGGCCTTAGTTGCACGCGGCTCTTAACAAACAACGACCTTCTATTATAATATACTAAGGTATGCCAAAATATACTATCTGACAAACATTCATCGGTCTAAATTCTTAATTTCTTATTTGATTAGGGAATTCTCCTCTTAACTCCATAAATTCTTTGTTCTCATTCTTTTGGAGAACAGTTCATAAGTCCTTTACTTAATTGTAGAACATTCCTCATTTATTTTTTTTCCATAAAACTTGTACAGATACATATTTTTATATTCTTGTGAACTTAAATCTTTACATGATCTTAATTACATGCATAATTTATCTTGGAGTTTAGAAGAATTCAAAAATTCTTTCCACATTAAGCCAAATGTAATTTTAAAATTTTCGGACAATAAATTCTTTCACAAACGATTCATAACGTGATTTTTCGGAGCATACAAAATTAATATGTCCACAATACATGCAATTAAATGCCAATTGATCACGTTCATGAGCTAAGGTTCAATTTTCTAAGTCCACATTATACATAAAATTCAAAGCAAATGGGAGAAAACGTACAAGGCGCGAGTTAGGGTTTTGTTAGAGACAAACCATACCAAACATGGAAAATTAAACACCAATTTGATAACTATTCATACTCAAGTTATGTGTTTCAATTATCTGAAGCCAAATTATGTATAAAATCCCAAATAAACAGTTAAAAGTGGTCCGGATACGGTTAGGGTTTGCAAATACAAAATGCTGCATAGAATCATCAAATCGAACAATAAATCAACAAGCAATCATATTCAAGACATGTGCATTACAAAATATATACTTGAACGAGTATCGGAATAAGAATACCCGAAGGGAACAGAATAAAAAGTGCAATAAGGGAAAGAAAAGCATATGGGTGTACTTACTTTAACTAGCTCAAGCTCGAAATCGGACTCGGAAGCCTCGAACTCTTCTTCCTCTTTCTTCTCCTTGTACTCTCTCTATCTCATCTCTCTCATATCCGTGTGAAAATGACAAAAAGAGACACGCACGCTTATATACATATGCTAGCACTTGAGCGCTCATTGAGTGCCAAGGCACCCGAGAGGCAACGCTCGAGTGCTCATCGAACGGGCGATTATGCTAAATGCGCTCCGGATGCTCTCGAACGTGCTTCAGGCGTGGCAATTTTGCCAAATGCGCCCTTGGCGCGCCTCAGGCATTGGGCCTCCCAACTCATCCTTTTCCTTCTGATACTAATTTTTCGCGTGCACTTAAACCAAATTAAAATAATCTAGACGAGATCCGAAATATTACACTCTTCCATCCTTATAAAAATTTCGTCATTGAAATTTACGCATGCTAATCTTTGAACATGTAAGGACAATTCTTCCGAATTTAGCCTCAATCAAAAGATTCCTCCCCAAAATCTGATCCTCAACACCCATTCATTGTATCCAATATCGGTACCAAAACCCTAACATACGATAAATTTTTACCAATTTTCAACGACTCAAACTCAATCACGAGGGATAGATCATATACAAATTTTCTTAACCGAAAGATTTTTCAAATACATCATGATCAAAATGGTTGTCTTATTTCTCAACACTCAATCCCTTCTGCCTCAAAACCTGAGTCGAAACCCCATCATAAAATAGCTCCTCGAAATCAGCAATAATTCATACTTGATCACATGCTAAGGATCAACCCATATATTTCTCAACATACATATACAAAACACATCATAAAAATTCTATCAAACTCGGACAACACCAATTTGTTAGCCACCTCTCTAATTTGCTGCGAAATTTGAAAAGGCCAATTGAATATCAACCTCAATCTATCTTTTACCCTTGATACTTGATATTCTTCTCTTCATGATACTTTCAGAATATCTAACTACTCTTCTCGATCATCCAATTGGCCTGCAAATCTGATATCTTACTTCAATATTCGAATCGAATCTTATAATCGATAGCTGTGAATCCACACATTTTCATTGCACAACTTTAATCAATCATCTGCTACCAATCGCAATCAAGGGCCTCAAAATTAGAACACCTTACAACCTTCTCATCTTGATAAGATGTTGACGGCCAAACTTGAAAATGACGTTTTGATTAGCAAGCAACGAGCCGACTTCATCAGCTTATCCATTATTCTCCAAATTGCCATAAAATGTCTCGTTGTTTAACGCAGATCAGAAATAAAATCTCGAATGCTTCTTCTTCTTGGCTTCTTCTCTCAGGCACGAGACGCATGATCAACTTGCCACTCCGCTGATGAAAACTTTTCGACGTTCCTTACGAACTTAGACCACTCCAACTCCACAAAAAATATTGACAACCTCAATCATCCCACCAAGCTTTCATCCATCAATTAAGGCTCTACTTGATCACGTCCAATTTCATGACTGCTCGAACAAAAAGAACTTCACTTCTGATCTTCACAAAAACTTCTTCCACAGAAAAGTGCTTCATTCAAAGTTTGATCCTGGCAAGGATTATTCACCGATTACTCCACAACTTCTCCACTCAAAACAAAGACAGACGTCATCGCTGCGCAAACTCCTATTACAACTCTGATCCTGAATAGTATACGCTAAGTTTAGAATTGATCCACCTACCTATCACTTGCCGGCAAAAACATCCTTCTACCCGTGAGATTATAAACTAACCCAATCAAAGCCGTCACTTCTCCAAAAATCACAGGACTGAACAAAACCTCCACAAAATCAAAGTCCTCAAATCGGATTTTAAATCAGATTCTCTATCTAAGAATCCAAATCGAATCTTACAACCAAAAGCTATGGACCCACGTGCTTCTACTGCACTACTATAATTAATTACCTAACTATGAATTATCGCCATATCAAATTTCAACCCGGTGCTCAAACTCTTATACAAACCTGCGTCGAAATTCGGCAAAATATCAAATTACAATCGAAACCTCGAAATTGGAATATTCTACAACCTAATTATCTCGTTGGCATACCAACATGCTAGCTTTTCATACAAATACATCATCCGAATTGGGTAATAACTAGGCCAACCTCGACAACAAATCCATAATTACCCAAACTACTTCTATATTTCTAACTATCCTTGGCAATTATGAAGTAAAATTCATGGAGGCTGCTCATATTCCACTTTCTCTTTTGAACATATGACCTGCCAAATTCGAAGACTTCCAACCCCAAAACATCGTCAATAATATTCTCCTTCTAGGCTGACACTGAAACTCACTATCACAACCCTTAAGCGATCCTCTTACTTACACTGCCAAATGATTAATTCCTTTTTCTAAAATAATTTCTTCAAGCTTTTATGATCAAATTGAGTCACAACTATCTCCATAATAACATTTTAAAATTCTCAGAGCAAAGACTTCAACTGCTAACTCTAAGTTATCCGTAACCCATAGGCCACTACTACTTGAATAAGCTGCATCAAAACACAACCTCAAATCTTCCTTAAAAGTATCACAACCTACCACAGATTAACTTGATCTATTAGGGACCGACCAAATCGACATTGCAGATAATCCGTCCTTCATTTCTAGAAAGCTCTCCTTACAATCATCATTCCAACGAACACTGATAACTTCTAAGCCCAATACCCCACGGACGCTACAATTCTTAAGGAATTTTCAACAAATCACTTAACAGATTTAAGCAGACCCAAGAAATTGCACACCTTCGCGACAAATAATGGCATTTTCCAATCAGCTATCGCTTTAATCTTCTACAGATCCATAAACATGTCATTTAAGAAATAACACGCCCAAAATAACACTACTTCCAACCAAACTCATATCTCCTCAAATGGGCAAATAACTAACCACCATTTGCAGTTATGACACAGTCATCAGACGGACTCATGTCCTACCTAAATTTCTCAAACAATCAAAATATTATTAATAAAACTATCACAAATAGACTCAAATATCCCCAAAAGATCCGATTCAAAAGATCCATAAAAGACGCCAACACAATCACTAATCCAAAGCACCACCGAAGCTCACAACGACCATATCTTGATCTTGAAGGCTATCTCAGGCAAATTCTCTCAATTATCCTTAATTTGACAATACTCTGAATTCAGATCGATTAGAGAAAATATTGAGCCCCAACCATTGATCAAACAAATCACCTATCAATTTTCAACATTCGTTATCAAATGATTCATTTTCCAAACGAATTAAATTTTTAATAATTCATAAATAATGTTATCGATTTATCTAACTTATTGAAAGGCACTGAAGTACCCCACGATAAAACACCCGACCGATGCCTGTATGATTTTATGCGGGGTCCTCAAAATCGATAACATTCCTGACACAACCTCAACAACCTCAGCAACCTCAGCAACAACCTTAATTATTGATCAGAAGACAATCCAGGCTAATCATCTTCTCTAAAAAATAGTATCGAATTACCATACAATCAGAAAACCCTTTATAAACACAAAATGACTTCTACATGTGGCCATATTTGCCAACTAAACTTGGCACACATCTCCATTAATTAACTTGAAGGTATAATAATATTAATTTCATTACCTCTCGATCAGCACTTCCTCAAAATAAAAATTCACAACCCATATTATAAATCAGAATATTTTTATTGAAAAATCCATATTAGTATGGCGACTCGCTAACCAAAGTACTTCTTATATCACATCAAAGTCTAGTTCATCAAATAAAATCAGGTCAGTCAATCATTGACATCTACAAACTCAAACCAGATATCAGAATCCACGATCTTAATAGATCAAAATTTTACCTATCAAGGGTAAACATTCTCAAAGCTTATTTTTAGAAATTAGAAAAGTATGAAACATTTACATACAAGTTCAAAGGCCACAAACTTATTTTCGCGCCTTCACCAACTAAATTCACCGTCCTTACTATCTCGAATGCCAAACGGAGAGTAACTTCCAAAAATTACCTCCACCAAACATCATAGGAAGTGAAATGTAGCACTGAGAAGCCCACACTGGCTTGTCTCACACTCCAACTCCAGGGCAATAGGCTGAGCTTTATCTAAACAATAAAAAATTTTAAACACGCCCATTACTTTCTTAACCTCAGTTTAAGCCTTAATTAGATCAAAAATCCTTAAAATTTTTCAAACTGACTCATTCTTAATCATTCGAAGGGCGCTAAATTTTACTCCTAACAGACCATCCTTCACATAGTAACCAAATTATCATCTGGCTGCTAAATTAAATCACCTATTGCGTCACTCGCGTTACTCAACACAGCCTATTAATTGACTTCTCGAGTCAAATTTAAATATTTATGACTCAAATTTTCATTCTTCATCATAGGCAGTACTTATCGCGTCAAATATTCAATCAATTTCTTACCTAAGATTATTCAAAAATGTCTCTCATTACGACCTTTTCTCTGATACCGCCTCCGTCACGACTTAGGAACACAATATACGCAGGTTAAAAAATAAAATCCATCATAATATTTCTATCAACCATAAAAACCCAACCCAGGTGTGACAGTTATACACAAACAGAACTTGATATGATAAAATCCATATAAAATCTCATAGATATGAATCCTGACAAAGATAATACACGACCTACTATCCACAATCACAAGGAAGGTATTGAACATAACAGCAACTCATCAATATAATGCTATAACTCTAATATTTTTTATACAATGATCAGAGCCATCATCCGACCATAAATAATAACCATAACATATCCTCGGGATCTAAAATATACCAAACATAAAATCTCCACTCTCCAAAAGGGATATCCGAGCCTGATCATGTCCGAGCTCCTATAAGTGTATCCATATGACTAGTCTGAAGGGATAAAATATGAAAACGTAAGTTTAAAATTCAGCAAATATCATCGTATAAAACAGTACTTATAAATCAGAAACAATGATATCGCATAACAATCATGTAAAATAAAACACAATATTCGTAAAATTTTTAAAAAACCGAGGAGATGTCTCGTACTAAATTATTGTTCATATGAAACAGTCATTCCGGGACATAATCATAATAAATAATGATCCGGTCAAATATCATCGACGATATTTTATCATATGATCCTAGGTTATATTATATAATCTCGACCGACACCACATCCGTGTGGGACACAAATCATCATCCGGATCTTAATCTCATAATGTAGAAATTGAGAGAAAATCGTCGGAACTAAAATATAAATCAAAACACATTCCGAGTTAATAATATATTTTTTGTACGAGACATTCCTATCGCCCAGCTGTGAGCCAATTAGTGTATTTCAAAATCATCATCCACCAAAATATATGTAGAATTACAAAGTATGTATGAAATCAGAGAATCAAAGACCAATAATACCAATTTGAGAAAGTGTTACCCTCGTCAGGTAACCGCGGCTATATCAGCTGCGATTTAAGCCAACAGCTCAAGGCTATCCATGTACTCTATCTCCTATAAATTAAAAACTTGCTCACTATATTTTACTTTACGGTTTTGGGTGTAACCCCAAATTTTAGTTATATATTAGAACGTTTGAATATATTAGTTTTTTGTCAATTTCTTGCAATGGTTCTTATTTAAATATATAATGGGGTAAGTCGGCTACTAAACGTCTCAACCTTCCTTTCGGTGAAAGTGGCCATATCATATACGTCCCCGTCGGGACTAAGCCTCCCTGTCGGGAGTGGTACTAATAACTCGTGCCTCGGATCACAAATAATAATCCATCGGGTCTCAGACCACCGTGGTCCCGTAGTGACCCCTCCCTCGGCAGCATGCATGATCAATGCAAGGCTTGGTTCATGGTTCTACAATATAAAGATATAAAAATATATATATATGTACTATTCGGGTGTCCAAAAATCCTTTAAATTATAAAAACCAATGTAAAACAACTACACGATCAGTGAAATACACATGCATGTACATAATTTATAAATTTGGGATACACAAAAATACATACATGTTAGTGAAATCTCCCACAATGGTTAAAATATATCAGAAAATAAATCAGACTAAGAATAGGGTTAGAGGATATTTGTCTCGACTTTATACTCTACAGATTTGAAGAAAGGATATCCCGAATCACCCGATTGGGCCTTTCTTTCTCCTGCCTCACACGCATCAGCGCGCTGCCCTTCCTTTCTCCTCTACGCACGACTATCATGCTGCCGCCGCCGCCTCAGCCGACGACCACTACGGCCTCACCCGCGACCACCATTATCGCCACCGATTTCTCTCTCCTCTCCCTTCTCCTCCTTTTTCGCCTGCGAAAAACCCAAAATAATAATAAATATTAAAATAATCTAGACGGGATCCGAAATATTACAAAGGTATTGCATCTAAAATTATTTATTTCGTCTAAAATTATTGATTGCATCTAAAATTATTCATTGTATCCAAAATTGTTCATTGAAGGAAGATCGGTTCGGAGGAAGAAAAATTACAGTGATGAAATGTTTGATATTATATTTTAGTTTTCGGATAGTAGTTTAAGGTGTTTATATTATTCAGATAATGGTTTATAAATTATGAGATGAATGTTAGTTTATTCGGTATCTTATTGATATAGTTTATGTTAATTATAGATTTGTAGTGCCATCGGATGTAGATTGTCTGACTGCTTGACAATAGTGATATTTAGTTATATTGAGTTGATTACTTTAATTTTGTTTTGATTAGATATGATTATTTATATAAGGTCTGCATTACAGTTTAGCAAGTGTCGAAATCACATGATAACGTGACATTTCGGATCCTTTGTTCAAATCATATTATTTTATTTTGGTTGATTGATGTGTCAATGTAAGGTTCAAGTTTACGGTTAATTGGGGTACTAGTTAGATAATTATTAATGTCAATAGTTATTAATGACAGAAATGAATTTCGGGACGTGTGCCCTGGCAAAATTTGTAGTTTTTTTCATCTTATGCGTTGTATTCCACATGTTTTTTCATAGGTGGACTGCAAAAGCTCATGGAACATTCCAATATGGGAATCTCTTATCATAGAATATTGGCCTATATTACATTGGAGTGGGACTATTGTTATGGATGATTATAAAATTATGATGAAGATTCGACACAAGAACGCGCTGGTTGATTTTCATCCTCAAGTCAGTGCGAAGAGCATCTATTCAAGGTTTAAAGGTAAAAGTTATAAAGAGGCTGCCATTGATATGACTGTTAGAAAGTGGAATACAAACATATATATACATACATTATGTATGTACGTGTGAAGGTTAAAGGGAAGGACTACAGTTGAGCGTCATCCACAATAAAGCAATTCATCTGAGAGATTTTTGTATGGAGGGAATTGGGAGGCTCGATCGAATAGGGTGTTGGGTGTTGGAGACCTTCTATCTTAAAACAGTAGGATTAAAAAACAATGGACTGCAAAAGAAGAAGAAGAATATAAAATATTATTTTTTATTATATAAATATTTTGTTACTTAAATATTTCATTAAAATATAATTAATAGATTATTTTCAAAATTTTAATCTATTTTTTTTTAATCTAAACGGTTAAATCATATAGTTTTGATAAATAGAATAGATATCTATGCACGGTAGTGTACCCTGATTCTGTTCTAATACTATTTCGCATAATAGTTTCTTGGTTTGGGTTAGGCAAAATTAGGGTTTATTCCATCTCAAAATTAGCATTTTAAATGAAAGAATGGAACCATCTGTAACTTAAACTCCATGAATTCGAATATAACATATAAATTAGGAAGAATAATGAAATTATTCTCATTTTTTAAATAATATTCCCATTTTATTTGTTTAGCATTGATTTTATAATATAAAGAACTTAAAATTTGTCACAATTTGATATCATATCATAAAAATGTGATGTTATAACACTAACATTAAATGTACCGTAGATTTTACACTTTTAAAGTATTCATATTACGTATCTACATTCATACTACTCAAAATGTAATCAATTGGCAGTAGAATAAAATTTTAAAAAATTAAATTAAAATAAAATTATAAAAATACTTTTGATATTTTTACTGGTATGATCCTGCCATTTTTTAGTAGTGTAAAGGATAAACCATTAAACTCTTATTAAATATCATTTAAATATATATTATGAAAAAATTAAACTCTCAACCATTAATTTAATTATATCATCTAAAATTATCCTCAATAAATGCATGAAGTTGACAAATTATCGAATGAGAATCTTATTAAATATCATTTATTCAAAGCGGAACCATGCAGTTAATCATGACAAGTTTTAACCAACCCACAGAATCAAGAACAAAACATTACAACACCCCCATGCATAAATTATTAGAAATATTTCTGACGTAGAAAATAAAATAAAAACATGCATTTATTAATTATTAAGTAAAAAAAAAAAATTTGTTCATCTCAACGTTTTACGATCTGTGTTTCTCGATCTTCGCCTGCAGCTCTTGCTTCTTAGCCCCGACGACCTTGTCAATCTCTTTCCCTTTCTTTATCAGCAGGAACGTCGGCATTGCATGTATCCCAAATTCTCCGGCCACGTTCTGCCAATATTATCCATTCATATCAATAATAAAAATCGATAAATAATTAATTATCATTTTCATCCAAATTTTACATATAATATCAGAAGAGGATGAAGGGAAAAAAAAAGAAGTGTATGAAGTTTTTTGCATGAGAGTGTCAAATGTATAGAATCTGATCGTGCAGTATACATAAAGTATTTTTATAGTTGGAATATAAATTTATATATATTATAATATAATAATTTTACTGTTGTGATAATATATACAGTCTATGCTGAGGAAGAGAAAGTTAATTATAAAAAAAGAAAAGTAAGTGATACCATTAGTTCATCAACGTCGATCTTGATGAACTCAACGTCTGAATATTTGGCAGCAAACTCGTCGACAGATGGATCCATGTATCGGCAAGGTCTGCACCATGTCGCCGTGAAATCTATCACAATCTGTAAGCACAAATATTTTTATTTTTTAATCAGAACTAGTTTGAGATATCACATAACCTTTATTAAATTTTATTAAAGTATCAGTAAATTTTAAGAAAGTTTATAATGTTGGGTGATGGTTTAAGAATAATTTTTTTTCTTTTTATTTTAATACGTACCCCTTAACACCAATCTTTTTTTTTTTTATTCTGATAGTGTTGATCAAACACCAACACATTTCAAATAATGTGATGCTAAATAATTATTAAAAACAGGGATTTCTTGAGAGCAACTCATGACTAATAAAACTACTAGACAAAACAGCATCAGCCCTTGGGTGAAGGATGGTCCAATAATTATTATTGGGTGAATGCTCAACAAGAATGGTTTGTTCTAATACAACTCTTCTCACGTATCTTTGGTTGGTTAAAAGCGTTGATAAGAGACCAACAAATTATACACTAAATATTGATAAGTAATTATAAAAATAATAAATTTTAAGAGATTATCCCTTGATTATTCAATCAACAAGACTCAAAGAAATATAATATTAAGAAAATAACAAATCTGAAAGTGAAAAATGTCACATGAAATTCTACTAATTATTTATATTCTTATGTGTATATATATGAAGAAACACTATTTAAGAGCAAATATACCATTTTGTTGGATTGTTTTGAAGCTTCAAAATAAGCCTTCCATTGTGCGACCGAATGGAAGGTAAGCACCCGAGAGGTTTTGGGTGGCAACAGTGGAGGCGCTCTGGTTTCTTTAAAGGAGGCGGAGAAAGAAAAAGGTGGCAGCGCTCTAAGCACTCTCTTTTCCGGCATGCTAAGAAAATTATTGGCTCCCATTCTCTCTCTCTCTCTCTCTCTCTCTCTTAAGAAATAGGAAGATCAACCAGAAGAAGTTTTCAAGTTTAGATTTAACTTTCTTGTCTAAAAATTGAGACCAAACTAAGGCCTTTTATAGATTTTTTTTTTTCGTGTGGCTGGTAAATTATTAAATGTTTTATTTTATTTTGTTCAAACTTAATGGGTATATGATTCCGTTTTTAGATGGTTTTGAACTTTCCTTCGATCAAGAAGAAATGGTGGAACCACAGCAACTTTATTGATGCTTGACAATGCAAAAATTGATACAAAGTTGTGAAGTTCAACCGGTGAAAAATTTTAAATATTAAATAATACTTTTTAAATAGATATTTTTAATTAATTTTTTATATTAAATTTAATATTTGATAAATGTTGATAGTGTAAAAAATTTTAAAACATAATTATCTTCAAAATTTTTTTATTTTTAAATTTAGGTTATTTGAATTTTAATTCTTAATTTCTCATAAAAGAAGCATAATGTCCAATTTCGGCTATGCCAGCCGTAAGTTTTAAGGGAATAAAGCCGCCAAAATAAAATAAAATAAAATAAAAAGGAATTGCTTTTCGACTTTCAAGAACAGGAGAAATATTCCTCCTCACCCCTCTTGTCAAATGGGAGAATAAATTATTAGCATTGATATCATTAGTTATTGCTTGTGCATATTAATATAAGTATAGATTTAGTATAAGCATGTGTCTTTAAACATTATTTGTCCACCAACTTACATCATAAATATTTTTAATTATATAATTATTGAGAAATATAATACTAATAATAGGTTTAGATTGGTGTGTACTATATCAATTTGTGAAAAATGAGACTAATTCATCGTCATTTGTATCGATAACACTCTAACGAATAATTTTGACATATAAGTATATGTCACCTTCAATGGATGTATTTTTTTACATTTTCTTATACGCAAGTTGATTTGCACAAACATAGAAAATTTACAACAGTGATTGAGTATGAACTATGTTTCATTTCATTCGTCGCATTCAATTAAACAAAGCCGCAGAAAAAAAGAACACCAATTTTTGACATTTCGTAACTAAAAATGGTCGGGGGACTTCTTTTTATTAGTAATCTTTGACATAATTTCAAATGGTATTTAATAATACAATATATATATATATATATATATATATATATATTATAATAAAAATTTATTGATAAAATATATCATCTTATTGATAATATCTCAAAATAGTTTAAAAAAAAACATTCTTTTTGATAGTACTGTTTATAAACAAGGAAAGTATACCTACGTGACGTGCCCCACTTGTCAATCTGAGGATATCATATTTGATACATAGTTATGTGGTGATGAGCACACTTCGTCCCTAGTATTCTATTAATTTCTTGGGTGGAGTCCCTTGTTAGGGAATATCACATGACCTACGCAATCGGTTGAATAAATCGCTTGAACAAGCTACTAGTCCCTGATATGTCTTGTCATACCCTTTTCTATGCTTCATGGACATTCAAAAACAGTGGATTCGTTAGTTATTGTGTCTAATGACCTTTTTTTTTTGAATGATTTAAATTAAATAAGTATCTTTTAAGATCAATATTATTGACTTTCTCAGCCTAAGAATATGTAATACAGGTTGGTTTCATCAATTTGAAAAGATACTTTTTTACACCCCGTTGTAGAATTATATTTATAATTTATATAGAGTCGTCAATAAACCCTTTTTATTAGTAAATGCAAATTATTTGTAATTATATGATGATGATATTCTCATCAAAGTATAATTTAAAATGAGCATTTATAGTTAGCATATGGTCATAATTTCAATTTAATTACTTTATTTGTTAAATTTAACTAATGCATAACTAGCTAATATTTATGGATAAAATTATATATTTAGAATTTGGCTTAAATCAATACATTTTGCATGAGAAGGACACATTTATGCATGAAAAGGACGAAGGAGAATTGCCACACACCAAAAGGACGATGGACATGGCTCCAGACCCCGCACGCCATATGTGGAGAATTTATCTACATGGTCATGAAGATAATATATTATAATCTTAAAAATATAATTTTTTAGAATATTTTTAATTTTAAATGACATTTTAAAACTAAGTTTAGCTCGATTAATCAGGTTTAACCATTACCTATGCCGGCCCGCCATAAAAAGGGGTTCTCCTATCCATTGTTTTTTATCGTGAGTATAGCAATTATCGTGCAAACCACTATATATAATTTTCCAATTTTCCTATGGTAAGAAATAAAAATGGGTGAACAAGCATAATTGGAGAGTAAAGTGCAACCGAAGTTGCATGCTGTATTTGAGAAGGATAAATCACTCCTGTAGAAAAATCTATTAATTCTCTCTAAATTTATTGGATCAAATATACAATGATTTACTTTACGGGTAAAGTAAATCATTTTGAATTTGAATCTGCTGTGTCCAGCCCTTATAATTTTTCTATCATAAAAAGAAAGGTCCTTTCATTTTGGACTGATTATGAGTTATGAAGGATTCAAACCCACGCTACCTCAATCAGATTTATCATCAAAAAGCAAAATCAAAACTTGTAAAGTAGACAAAACTTGCAAACCAATGATAAGTTTTTTCTTTTTTTTTGGGGGGGGGGGGTGGGTGGGGAGGGGGTTAACTTAAACTAAATTTGATAGTTTATTTTTAATAAAATTCTATAAATTTTAAAGTTTTTATAAATATGTATGAAATATAATTTTTAAAAAACTTCCAAATATAATTATACATGATCATAAAGCACAACAATTTATAAAAGTGAAACAATCAATTTTGTTTTGTTTAACCTTAAAAAGTATGATGTGTTTTTGGATCCAAATTTTGAACAAAGTCGGGTCACGTGATTGTCTGAATCTGACTCTGTTCACTAAATCTGGATCCTATACACTACTACAACAAACGGGAGGTTAGGTGTCGGCGCGAAGTCGTCCCATCTAGGATACTCTGATATTCAAGTCAGTAATTAGCCTTCGAATTTCAAGAAAGTAAAGGGAATGAATACAATGAGAGGTTGAAGAGCGTTTGTGATGGGGGTTCTGCTCTCAACGCGAGAGGCTTCTTGGGGCTCGTGAGGACCGTTATCTCTTGGAACTATGCTCACAAGGAACTTAATGAGAGAGAGAATTAGTGTTCTGCAAGCATAGAAGCTTTCAAAATTATCAGAGCGTTGCATGAGCTTATGAGAGCATTTTTAGTAGAGAAGTGAACGTTTTTAGCAGAGAAGTGAACTTGCCCTGGAGTGAAGACTTCATGGGCTTTTATAGATGAGATTGTGGGCGGTCTTCCTTAGGCAAGAAGGCTTAATTCCTGCATTCTGTTAGGATTGCTTCCTTTCCTGGCATGGAGCTTTAATGGCGGTAACGACTCCAGGAATTAATCACCTTCCTTCTACGTTTTGCTATCGTTAGGGTTTACTGCAGATAAGAAGAGAGAATCTGACGCTTTTCTCATGGGACGTTCATTGAATCTACTGGTGATTGTTACGGTGGAGATTGCCTTATGGGAGGGCGCAAAATCAGGGAAGAGAGCCGTTGTTGGTCGTGTACGGAGGTGTGGGCCCAATTCGGTTTGGCCCATGTAAGGCTTGCTCTTAAGCCCATCTACTATGGTGCTTCTGGTTAACAGAAATGTTGACCGTCTCTGGGAGCCAGTTGTCCACCCAACTTGGCCTTTCGTCCTATCAACGGTTGGCGTTAACCGTTCAAGCGTGCATATGGACCCTTCTAGATTTGGGTCATTCTTCTTTCTTGGACCAGCCCACTATAGGTGTACCCATCACTAGCCGCCCATACTGGTAGCCTGAATTCTGACCTCCAGCATGCTCCTGATGGGACGTGTTTGGTTGGTGTACGTCAAGATCTATTAGACTGGTAGCGGAAGCGTTGACTAGAGTTATTGACTATATAGGACAAAGCCTAGAGAACTTTTGGACGAAGAGTTGATTGAATTTGTTGACCACCTAGGCTATAATTCGGAGAACTGTTGAAGAAAATGTTGACCAAATTTGCTGACCATCTAGGCCAAAATTCGAAGAATTAATGACGAAAATATTGATCGGATTCATTGACCGTCCAGGCCAAAATCCAAAGAACCTATGGGAGTTGGAACGACGTGCCATCCTCAACCGGCCTATCAGTAAAAAAGGTGGCCACGTGTTTGTACACGGTAAATTTAAGATCCCAATAATTAATGCACCAAATGACCCGATTCGATTGCGCCCGTTCAGGAAACAAGACGTGGCAGTAAGGATGGCGCACGTTTATGAGACGGTTAATGTGCTCGGTGTTCACACTGCCCTTTAAGTTGTCTATCTATTTTATTTTTGAATTTCCCACACTTTCCTTCATTTTCCTCGAGAAAACCCTGAGTGTTGTGCAAAATCCCTACTTGCTTCCATTTCCATGGCTTCCGTTACTGAAATTGCTTCAATCCTTAGGGAAACTAACGTGAAGGAGTTGTACGTAGAGTTCAACATCCCATATGAGATTGTCTTCCGAGTCCCCGCCAAGGAAGATAGGGCGTGCTCGCCACCTGAGGGATTCGTTACCATTTATGAGGCCCACTTGAGGAATGGCCTGCGCGTTTCAGTCCCTAATGAGTTGTTGGAGATTTTCACGGCTTTTCAGGTTCCTATAGCACAGTTTCACATGAATGCCATGCGGTACTTGTGCACCTTCTACATATTTCTTTGTCAACATTCGAGATGGCCAATGGTGGCGATAGTTAGAGTGCTCTTCAAGTTCAACTACGGTGCAGAGTGGATCTCCCTTGCCCCATGTGGTGGTCTCCAAATCAATACCACCATATATGATTCATTGAAGAATTTAAAGAACCGGTTCTTTTTTATTCATGTGGATGAGTCCTGGCCATTAGTTAATGAGTGGGGCAAGATGCCCGAGATTTAAACTGGGACTCCTTCTGATGGGGAGACGGAGTCCCTGGAGTCGCTGTTCAAGTTGGTAGAGGACCATCTTGTGGAGTTCTAGAGAGATTACATGGTCTCTTGTGTTGAGGCCAAGAAGGCCAAGTGGGGGCCTCCTTTTTTAGAGCAAAAAATGAGGGAGCCTTCTAGGAAGAGGAAGGCTGGGGCCATTGTGATCAGAGAGCCACCCAGCGAGGAGTCCCCCGAAAGTCCAGCGGTGAAGAGAACGGCGATGGCGACGGTGGTGATTCCTTCTTCATCCTCCTCCCCCGAGCCAGGGAGTGTATTGGCTGGCCAGTTTTGAGAAGTTAGAGATAGTTCTGACTTAGGCAGCGTTGAGTCTGCCTTTGAGGCCTATAGGGCCAGACTGCACTCCTCCACCAGTTGCGTTGTTTTGGCCCTGTCGTAGCCGGAGCACCTGATGTCATTGGAGCCTCCTATGGAGCCCACAGTGGAGCGGGCTATTGATTTGCCAGAGGAGACACCATCCGGGTAATGCAAGGAGGCGCCTACTGTGCCTCCTGTTGCCCCGATCGCTACAATATCGGAGGAGCCTGTTTCTAGGGAGCTTCAAGAGGCACAATGAGTACCAACCACAGCAGAGCCTGCTCAGGCCGTTGGTTTGATTGTGGAGAGGCAAGAGGAGTCCTCTGCTAGGGAGCCAGTGGGGACGGAGGACCTTTTGGTGGAGCTACCGGAGGAGCCTGCGGCGGAGGCTACTATTAGACCTGCCTGAGAGGGTTCCATTTCTAGTCCTCCGCCGCCAGAGCCAAGGACTCATGTCCGACCAAAAAGGCCGATGCACAGGATTTGGCAAGTAGACACTGGTAACTTGTTTTGTCTTTAATTTTGTCGTTACTGATACTTATTGTTTTTGCAGATTAATAAAGTTGCAAGCACAGTTATTAAGGCCCTTGGCCAGCGAGACATGGTGATCTCTGATAGGGTTAAAGAGATTGTTTGGCTTGACGAGGAGTTGGAGGCGCTGAAGGCGGAGCACTGGGAGGATGCGATCGCCCTAGAGTCTTTGCTGGTCAGCTTGGAGGCGAAGAATACCAGGCTGAAAGAGAAAAACGCTAGCATAAGGGAAGGTGAGTGGTCGGCCTGGTGGAGGAGAACGCCCGGCTGAAAGAGGAGAACGCCCACCTGATAGAAGAGGTTGAACGGGCTACGAGGTGCTTTAACCAGCTCGCAGGGCAAATAACCACCTTGGGGAATGAGTTGAGCATTCGCATTTGCCATCACGAGGTCTCCAACAAGTTGCTGGCACGGTTATGGGAGGGGGTCAATATTAGCCTG
Source organism: Nepenthes gracilis (assembly GCA_033239525.1). NCBI lineage: Eukaryota > Viridiplantae > Streptophyta > Magnoliopsida > Caryophyllales > Nepenthaceae > Nepenthes > Nepenthes gracilis. The sequence goes on along the minus strand of BSYO01000015.1, from coordinate 5,343,540 downwards.
CGCATTGCAAAGCTGATTGACCACAATTTTTCTAGTAGAGTATCTCAGCCAAGAGAACCGCTCTATCCAGCGTCGCGAGAGCTTCGTGGAGGAGCCCCAGAGACGTCAAGGGCCACCACCGCCTCCTTCTGGGAACTCCGCTCCTGCTTAGCTTTTTTGTACCTTTGTCTTCCTTTTGTGTATTGATGTAATTACATTGTAAGTAATAAAACAAACAATTGTTTTATTGTTGTTGAGTGTTATGCATTCATTGTCGATGTTTTCTTTTTTGAATTTGCCTACTATATTGACCAGCCAACTTGGTGAATTACTCGTGAGTTGGCCACCCACCTTGCTTAAGGCATTGCCAATGTCCTCTGGAGGACTTGAGTCCTTGTGAAAGCACCAAGGCGAATTCGGATGTCATACCAAGCTTGCTTGATACTCGCGCGTGAGTAAATGGCTTAGTGGGGCTACCCAAGCGTTGACTTGGGTAGCCCGCTTTTGGGAGGAATGCTTTGCTTCTATCGACCATCATTGGCTGATCACGCTATCCCATTGTAAAGGAGGTGGTTACGTGTGCTACTTAAGCCCTCTAAGATTTTGACCACGAACGGTCCACTTGGATGACCAAAATTTAGATACGACCGCTTATAAGCCACCTTGATGATCAGGGTTTAAATACGATAACTTATGGGCCGCTTGGATGATCGAGGTTTAAATACGACCGCTCATGGGCCGCTTGGATGATCAGGGTTTAAATACGACCGCTCATAGGTCGTCTGGATAACCAGGGTTTAATACGACCGCTCATGGGCCGCCTGAATAACTAGGATTTAGTAACGGGTGGGTGAAAACCTGCCCGACTTAGGGCAGTCTAAGTTGCTTAGCCCTGCAATAAAAAAGACATACAAAACATACATGTATTTACAAAAGAGAGAAAACAAAACATAGTATAAAGAAGAGGATACTTATTTTATTAATTAAAAATTAAGTATATATATTTACATGCAGACACGTGAATGACCAACCTGGACCCTTATTGGAAGTAGCGTTTAAGATGGATTGCGTTCCACGTCCGTGGAACTAACTTGCCATCTTGGTTCCGGAGCTGAATCAATGATTGTTCGATAGAGAGTATATTTTGACATGTCTTAATATATTATAGTGAAAGATTGTTATCTGCTATGAAAGCTGCTTGCAATTTATAGCCCTGTCTATACGATATCTAAATGTAGGCGACCTACTTATTGGTCAAGAATAGGAGGAGAAAACTTTTGATTGTGTAGAAGCAAACACAATCCAGGCTTCAAATGTATTATGAAATTATTTTCTAGTCATGTTTTATGATTATCCATTTATTCTTATCTCTTCTAAAATGTACCATTATATTTCAAGTATAAAGTATGTGTATTCTTTGATATATATATATATGTGCGTCTTACTAAGTATTTTGTTCACTTTTTTATCATTTTTATTAACATTTCAGATAATCCACATGAGTTTATATTTGTCGAGTAGGAGTGAAGATCGGTGCTTAGTTTTATGCCATGTGGATGGCATAGGATGTATTTAGACATTATCTTTTGTATTTCTGAGTCGTTAGTTGTTCTTGAATCTATTGCAAGGTTTGAATGTATGTATTATTATGTAATTAGGAACGTTGATTCTATTTAGGTTGAAACCTAGTATATCTGGATTATAAAAATATTTCTGCAGGTCTGAAAGTATTTGTAGGCATTTTTTCGATTTGGGTCTGGCAAGATAATATGTTTTTGTTCGTTGTCGGAGCCATGATGTCATGACATTGTGTTGTGGATCCTATATATGTTGATATATATTTATTGGATCACATCTAATAGTTAATTAATTCTAAGAATTAAATTAATGATGGAATTAAGTTATACTTAATCTTATAATTTTTTTTATTAATATTTCATATTAGAGAGTTTACTCTTGTTAAATTGGACAGAAGACTATTTATAGAGGAATAGTTTTAATGTTATTATATGGTACTTTAATTATTTGATTAGGAGTTTGCTATCTGTAATTTCGGACATGTTTGTATTAGAGGACGTAGGCCTTTAACTTAAATTTCAGAGTGAATATTAAATATTTGTTTATCGGATTTTAAGATATTTTCCTTACTTTTGGATATCTTATCTTATAGTTACTTTCATATATGATATTTGCGTCTTAAATTTTGTTATGTATATATATATATACAATTTACCTAACCGTATTTATTGCAAGGTTGCGTCTTGATTTTGAATTAAGCTTTAATTATTTAATTAATTATATCTTTTGAGACTATAGACATGATATCCACTACAAAGTGTTGTTTTATAAAAATATGTCCTTGCAATATTATTTTATAATAATTCACGTAAATGATTAATTGAATATAACTATAACACTCCTAACAACCTACTAGAAAGATTGCAATAAGAAAAATATATAATCAAATGGTAATACACTTTAAAAATAAGATTAGAGTAACATACCCATATTGAGTAAATAATTAAATTCAAATCAAACATAAACGAAATGCTGAATCTCATTTTCTTCTCTCTTTTATCCATTATCTCCATTTGCAGTGCCTCCTATATTTGCGCTAAAATTGCAACAAGGCCTTTTTTATTACCGTCAGTGCACTGGCGCCCTTTTGGCGCTCATTAAGCATACTTCTTAGTAAAAGTTGCAAGAAACGGCTCACATGTGCCCTTTAAACATGTATCAAACGCTGAAATCTTGCTCATGTTGGCTACCCGCTACTTATACACCTGCAAAAATATATTTTCGTTCTAACCACCTTGGATGGAAGAAATCTAACCATTGAGGTCTTGCATATAGTGAGACCCAGACAAGGAGCTGTGATTTAAAAGGAAGGAATGCCAATATCTAAGGACCCCAAGAAGAAGGGAAATCTGAGGATTAAGGCTGATATCAAGTTTCCATCAAGGCTCTCTATAAAACAGAAATTCAATCCAAGAAAGGTGCTAGGCATTAGCTGATTGAAGTTCGTCTTTTGAATCTATGGTCAGAGGATTATCGGTTTACCACTGATAATAAATGTAAACACATAATGCATTTCCTTTGCAAATTTTGATACTTAAAAATGTGCATACTAGGAAGTATGAAGGGTTATTGCTGCTAAACTAATAGGAACTTTGAGTCTACAGTCTGCAGTGAGATGAGGAAATAGGCAGCTCAGCCTCGGCCACCACAAATGTGAAGTTTGTAAATGGAGATTTCAGCATTTATGTCTCCTCTGATGTGTTTTAATGGTTTATTGACTTGCCAAGCTAGGTTTGTAGTCACATTGAGTTAAACCAGATCACGTTGAGTTGATGGATGCCTGGTTGGTACCCAACGCACACACATGCGTGGAATGGGTAGAGAGATCACGCTTGATAGACGTCTAATTGAAGTTTGAGCACACTTTTCAGTGTACTTATACTTGATGCATGCTCGAGGAAATGTTTGAGTGTGCTTTCCAGTGCGATCTGTCGCGTCCTAACATTTTTTTTGTATTATTATCATGTTAATGTGAATAATTACTAATCATGCACAGAATCCTGTTTAGGAATGATGCATGCTAAAAATTTCATAATATCACAATAAATATTATAGAAGCATAAAAACAACCAATATATTTACGGAAGTAGTAATATCATCGACATTTATACTTTATCCAAAAATTAAAAAATTTTATAATTTATACATCATCTGAGATTACAAAAAAAATTTCAACTACAGCCAAACTAAAATTTTTCTTTCTATTCATGCTCGTCGAGTATGAACTCCAGAGAGGCATCTGGAGGATAAGAAAAATAGTAAGAAAATAAGCCGAATGCTCAATTAGAATATAATAATTAAGGACATGCATATTTTTCTTTAAAATAATTTATAATGAAGAATAGAAATATGATACATGTAAAAATGCATATATATTTTTAAAAGCCTTTTTATGATGTATTTTTTTTCTTACACATTTTTTTATTCTTATTGGCACATCTAATTTTTTTTAACTTGAAGAATTAGGACTAGTAGGCCTTACCAGCTAACGGAGCGCTCGATCGATATCTGAATTGTGTTCACTCCGCATAATCAAAGACCTTATCTTCTGTAATTATATCCCGAAGATATGATGATATTATCTATTATCTCTTGGTAAACATGGTCAAAATCACAAAATGATACTTATTCATACAACGATCTACACTATAATATTCTAAAGTATACAAAGGAATACTATTCTTTGAAATAAATTCATTGGTTCGATTTTCGTACTTTTTAAAACTTTCTTAGTGGAAACTTCTTCTTCTTCTTTTCTTAATTTTCTTACCATAGAAAAAAAATTTTAAATTCTTATAAGGTCATATTAAGTCTCCACTCAGACATAAATTTGACATATACATATAAAAAAATCAGATCATCGGGTACCGTAAATATATCAAGTTATAAACTTTTCTAAGTGCCGAATAAATTTTTTCTGAGTCATATTAGATGGTTTTTGGTCCATTAACCTTCTAATTTTTATCGATTTGTCAACTGGTATGGTTCTTTGAATTTTTTTGACCAATTTACCAGTTCATGGACCGGTTTGGTCATTTTTTCTGAATTTTTTTTTTGTATCACAAGAACCTATTTATTACATATCAAAGAGGGTTGACTGGCCCACTTAAGTAATTTACATGCTTGAACCGGTCCCTTGACTCACTCAAGAATTAAGGGCTGAACCGATTTTGCCAAAACTAGTTCTTTGCCCGGGTTTAATAGCCGGTTCACCCCATAATTGACCGGTCCACTTAATATTTAGTTAGTTTTATATCTTAACATGATACATATGATAGGTTCACCCATGAAATCCTGGCCGATTCACCAGATTTGGCAAAAAATGTCAAGTTTGTGCTGTAACTAGTTCAGTGGCAGTCTTTGATTTTCTGGCCGGTTCAATGGGCAAATTCACATTCTCCTCCTCCTTCATCGGCAATGGCTCTGGCACAAGCAACGACGCCAATCATGGCGACAGCACCAGGCAACGGTGACGGCAGCGGACGTTGGCATATGCAGCAGACGACGACTTTCTCTCTCTTTACCACGTGTTAACCTATTTTTTCACGATTCAACCGATAAAATCCAAAATCGACACATATAACCCCAAAATCAATATCCATAAGGAGAAGGGAAGGATTTACTTGCCTTGATTTCATCGATTTCCTCCAACAAAGGCGGTGAATGGATGGCGGCCATTTGACTTCAATTCGCAATTTCTCCCTCTACATATACCGGATTACAAAATAGAGGGTAATATCACGGAGAGAATTTTGCCAACTTTCATTCTTGGCGTTGGGACCTTTGCGGTGGCAGTCCACATCAGTCTCCCTCTCTCTCCTCTCCCCTCTCTTCTCTCTCTCTCTCTCTCTCCATGTAATCATTCTTTGTTTTCTTTCCTTTTTTTTCTTTTATTATATAATATATATATACATTATTTTAAAATCTAAATTAATACTCGAGTAACAGTATGGACATACCTCGAGTAACAGCCCAACTGATCCAAATATCATTCTAAATTTTACAATATTAAATTAATTTTTACAACGTCTAAATTATCCGAAATCACAATTAATATTAAATAATCCAAACAGAAACTAAGATATTATATTACGAATCTTGAATAGTAGCGTATGGCATTTGATTATGTGAAAACATATATAACTCGGGCTTTGATTATCCTCTCTTTTAGTCGGTAAAACTTTACTGATCCTTAATCCCTAAGAAATTTATAATTGAGTATGAATTTATGTGGCATATTTTGACTATGCACTAATAAGATAAATTTAAAAACTATATATAATTGTTATGAAATTTAAGGTATTATATCTAAAATTGTTCATTGGTCATTGCATCTAAAATAATTCATTGCATCTAAAATTGTTCATTGAAGGAAGATCGGTTCGGAGGATTTAAAATTAGAGTTATGAAATCTTTGATATTGTATTTTAGTTTTCAGATAGTAGTTTAAGGTGTTTATATTATTCAGATAATGGTTTGTAAATTATGAGATGAATGTTAGTTTATTCGGTATCTTATGAAGAGTTGGTTGACAGTTTTTTAACCCAATTCACTTCCAGCAGAAGAATTGAAAAGCAGCCTTGGCATCTCGCCATAATTAAGCAAGGTTCAACTGAAAGCTTGAATAACTTCTTGGCTCGATTCACTGAAGAAGCTCGACAAACCCCACGAATTACTGATGAAGTAAAATTAAATACTTTTAATCAATATTGGAGCCGGGTGAATTTTTAAAGTATTTGGCACACAGCGATCCACAAACTTTTCGTGAAGCAGAATCTATAGCTTGGGCATATATTGTGGCAGAGGAAGCTAATGAAGCAAAAAAGCCAATACAATTGGACCACAACCAACAGGGGCCACCCGGTGGAAAGAAGAGAAATAATGATCGCTTGGATTCTCAAGAAAGAAAGCAATCCAGAACAGGGCCTGGAGTTCCTAGGAAATTTAAACCCTTGAACGTAACCTCTCTGAATGATTCTCAAACAAATATCCTTATACAAATAAGGGATGAAAAGTTCCTCAAATGGTCGAAATCACCCAAAAATTCGGAAGGAGGAGATCTGTCCAAGTATTGTCATTATCATCGCTCCCCAGGACATAGCACGGAGGACTGCCGAACTTTGCAAAGGAAAATTGAAGACCTCATCTGGAGAGGTCATCTGTCAAAGTTTCTGAAGAATCCCAAGAAAACCCTTGAATAGATAGAAGAAAGGCCACAACAACCACAAAAGAACTGAGTTACTGCAGGCGTGGTCTACATGATCGTAGGCAAATCGTCCAAAGTACATCAACCTGATCGGCTTGAAGATACTATGAAAATTAAAAAGCCAAAGAGTGAGGCTAGGGACAATGTTATTAGTTTCAGAGAAAATGAAATGGAACATGTACAATGTACTCATTTCGATTCGTTAGTTGTATCCATGATTGTTTCAGATGGTAAAGTAGACTACCAACTGAAACGGATTTTTATAGATAATGAAAGTTCTAACAATTTATTTTATCTCGACACATTCTTCAGATTAGGATTAAAAAAGGGCCAATTAAGGTCTGTCGAAGAACCTATTTATGGACTGGATAATGAATCGGTTCTGGTACAAGGAATTATTCAATTAGAAGTAACTTTGGAAACATACCCCAAAGTGGCATCCCGCATGTTCTCATTCCTCGTGGTTGATTTACCTTCAATTTATAACGCTAAATTGGGCCGACCCTGCCTATCAGCGTTTGGAACAGTAATATCTATACCTCCTTTAAAGATGAAATTTTTGACCGCGTGTAGCATTGGGGAGGTCTTAGGTATCAAGTAAACAGTTGGTCTTGTTATCTATCCCAAATCACTCGAGCAGATCTAAACATACCAGTGGAAGATCTCAATTACCAAGATGAGTCTTTGCCACGGCAGGCCCAGTATGGAAAAACAACAGACCAGATTCTTCTTGGCCCCAGCAATTCGGAGAAATACGTACAAATTGGGACTTCACTCTCTGAACTTGCACGCGATCAATTGATAACTTTTCTTTGACAAAACTTGGATATATTTGCTTGGTCACCCACCGATATGCTAGGGATCTCAACTGATATGATGGTGCACAAGTTAGACCTGGATCCCAGTTATAAACCGATTAGGCAAAAACAAAGGAATCACTCTATTGAAAAACTTATAGCTATCCAAGAGGAAGTAAAAAAGCTATTGGACGCCGGTTTTATATGGGAAGTTCAATATCCTGATTGGCTTTCCAACGTGGTCCTAGTAAAGAAAAGTAACGAAAAGTGGTGAATGTGCGTAGACTTCACTAACGTGAACAAAGCGTGCCCAAAGGACAGCTTCCCACTACCCAGAATAGACAAGCTCAGAACCTCTTGTTGAAGATGCCCAATCCAAAGTCTCTGTTGATGAATCTCAATTTTGAATATATCATTTAGCTTTTCATCTTGCCAACAAAGAGGAAACTTATCAGTTAGATAACGTCTCCAATAAAATAAAGTATTATCTAAAGCTTGCCTGGATAAAGCGCGCGATTAAAGCAGTCTCATTCAGGAAAATCTTTGAAGAGGAGACAGGAGTGGACACATGATCTGGATGGCCTCCAGAACTAAGATGAGAAGAAGAGGCCAGTATATTCATCCACTCCGGATGAATCCTCTCCTAAACACCCATCAGATCAGATGCTGTAATTTCTGGATGATGTGTTTCTTTCTCCAAGTGAGACAGGTTGACATCAGGTTGTGTTCGAATTCCAACTAACTCGATGGGAGGATTGACAACATCCTCAGAAGATATCGCAGAAGTAGGAGCTACTTCTTGGATCCGATCCTGAAGACGGTTCGATTAATTGGGATTATCGATCACTACAGCTCCTGAAGCATCCTCAATTCTGGGCTCAATAGGAATTTCATAAAGAGTTGGGAGCCCACTAAATATGACTGATTCTGATTAAACATTCCTCTCCAGAATCTAAACACTGGGGGCCAGTTCTACCACTTCCTCAATTACCTGCACACTGGGGGCTTCGGAAGCTGAAGGAATGATAGGTTTTCCTACTGATTTCCTTATATCCACCACTCTCTCCGATATTGGTACCCTAGCATTAGTAAAAGAAGAAGGAATGCCCGAAGCCACTTGACGCCAGGAGGATGAACTTTTAATTTTTGGTTGTTGAGTTTTTCTTTTAGGGCGTCTTGGAGTTCAAGTGTTTACTTCTGTGACCACATATCGAGGCTCCCACTTGACTAACGTCAAAATTTTGAGAGAAAAACAACGCTCCTTGTCACAAAACAAATTGCCTGAATTAGATTGATGAATGGTAGAGCTAATTCTTTTTCGTCATCTTCAAATTTACCCGTAAACAATAGCGGAATGTTACCCCAACCAATAGAAAAACCCAAATCAAAACTAACCTTTAAAAAGAAAAACCTATCTTTCCGGTTTTTAACTGACTCATAAATCACCATACTAATATTTAACTCTCGGGGTGTCAAAGAATTCCAATCTCCACTCTGACTGAATTACAAAAGCACTTTCACCGTCGTAATATTTAGTAAGAGCCCGCGAAGCTGAAAAAAGATACAAAGATCACAAAGGTATCTGATGGCGTTGGCATGAAACCTGGCAATGGGAACGCCAAGTTTTACAAAAATTTGACGCAATTCTAGGGCAACAGGAACTCACAGACCGCTGTTGAAATAAGCTTCGTAAATAGTGATATACCCATCAAGGGGGAGCAAGGCCTATCACTCTTTGTAGGTACCATGATAGGTATTTTTCTACAGATTTTAAACTTGGTATAAATCGACTTTATATCAGTAGATGAAAGAACCGATCGAAGGGCCTGAATGGGAGGAGCCATGGTGAAAACAAAAGGTGAAGAATTTGAAATGGCAAGAAATAAAGTGGAGGGCGCCGAATTTATAATTGGTTTCAAAATTTGAAACTGATTCCGAACAGCTGCATGGTTTCATAAGCATGATGACTAACTGAGACGCCTGTCATAATGACGTACAAGTGGCAGAGCCAGATGGGTTACTTGCTGACATGTATTTATTATTTAGCCCATCTTCTAAGGGGACTTGACAAATGTACTGACAAAGGTGATAACGTTGATCTTAATTCAAATCGGCTGAAGGAATCCAAATCGGTAGTTGAAGGTGTCAAAGCCGATTTCAATTCAAACTGGTTGGAAGAGATGCCGATTTCAATCCATACCGGCTGGTAGCGATGCCAACTTGAATCCATACTGGCTGGTAGCGACACCAATTTCAATCTAAATAGGCAGATAAAGACTATAATGCCAATCTACTGTTAAATGTTAAAAGCCAATTCCAATCCAAATCGGCTATAAAGATGACAATGCCGATTTCGATTCAAAAGCCGGCTGATGAAGGACATTTTTCCGATTTCAAATAAGTTCGGCCCCAAAAATTCAAATCGGCTAGTAGAGGTTCTTTTTCCGGTTTGAAGTCTGAATTGGCCGGATGGCATAATCCATTTAGGCCTGTATCTATATGAACTGATGAATGAATTCGGAAAGGTCATCTTATGAGATATGATTAGTGGAAGGACGTTAAAAGAAGCGTACCTAAGTGTCCCGTCAGAGAAAACATGCTGCTGGTTGAAAATTCTAACTCGTCGACATGGGGGGTTAGTGATGGGTATAGCAATATATGGGTTAATTTAACAAGAAAGAAAGGCCCACAGAAGACAGCCTATTGGACCAAGGAATCATTTGGATACTAGTAAACCCCTACATTTTAAAATCACGTGGGAAGAACTGTTCATGATAACCAGTTGAAACGGAGCGAAACAGATTTTCAAACTGAATGACCTGATCTAGACAGTTTATCAAAATCTATATAAAGGTCCCTTGATTGGGACTAAAATAGAGAGACTCGGGGGGAGAAGAGAAAACATTATTCCTATAAGTTTGTACTCACCAAAATCATCTCAGAATAACAAAAAAAAAAAAAAATTCAATTGTTTCTTTCTTGCGTTCTTTCAATATTTTTACGAAAGATAATTGATTCGAGTATATAGAGAAAAAACTAGAGTTAAATCTCAAATTTTCTTCAATCTCGTGTTTATTTAGTTGTAATGTGTAGATTTGGTATATCAATAGCTAAAGTCGCATTTACTCATAAAATCGGCATTGATTAAACACACTTAAATCCCAAAATCCAAGTCGTATCAATAAAAAGGCATTGCTCTTCGACGTATAACAACAGGAGAAATATTCCTCCTTAACCCTCTTGTCAAATAGGAGAATAAATTTTTATAGTTATTTTTATTATTTATTTGTATAATTTAAAAAAAAAAAAATGAATGGATGTGTTTTTGTTTACGTTTCCTTATCTGCAAGTTGATTTGCATGGACATAAAAAAGTTACAGCAGCGACTGAGCATGAACTTGTTTCATGTCATTCGTCGCATTCAATTGAATGAAGCCAAAGAAAAAAGGACCATCGGTTTTTGGCATTTCGACACCAAAACTGGTCTGAGGACTTCTTTTTATCAATAATCTTTGACATAATTTCAAATGGTATTTAATAATACAATATCTATATATATATATTTATTTTTATATAAATTTAGTAATATAAATTCATTGATAAAATATACCATCTTATTAATAATATCTCAAAAATAGTTGAATAAATATTTTTTTTTGATAATACTGTTAATAAACAAGAGAAATATACTTACGTTACGTGCCCCACTTGTTAACCTGAGGACATCAAATTTGATATATACTTATGTGGTGATAAGCACACATCGTCCATAGTATTCTATTAACTTGTTGGGTGGTGTCCCTTGTTAGGAATATCACATGACCCACGTAATCGGTTGAATAAATCACTTGAACAAGCTACTAGTCCCCGATATGTCTTGTCAAACCCTTTTCTATAGTTCATGGACAATCAAAACTATATCTAGTGACCTCTTTTTTCTTTTTTTTTTTTGAACGGTTTAAAATTAAATATGTATCTTTTAAGATAGATGTTGTTGTCATTTCTTAACCTAAGAATGTGTAATGTGGGTCTCTCTCATCAATTCTAAAAGATACCTCTTTATACTCTGTTGTAGAATTATATTTATAATTTATATAGAGTCGTCAATAAACTCTTTCTATTAGTAAATGCAAATTATTCGTAATTATATAGTAATATTATTCTCATCAAAATGTAATTTAAAATGAGTATTTACGGTTAGCATATGGTCATAATATTAATTTAATTACTTTAATTGTTAAATTTAACCATTGCATAGCTAGCTAATATTTATGGATAAAATTATATATTTAGAATTTAGCTTAAATCAATACATTTCACATGAGAAGGGCACATTATGCATGATAAGGACGAAGGAGAATTGCCACACAGCAAAGGGACGATGGGCATGGCGCTCGGCCCCGCACGCCATATGTGAAGAATATATCTACTTCGTCCCCACACGCCATATGTGAAGAATATATCTACTTCGTCATAAAGAGAATACAATATGATCTTAAAAAAATAATTTTTTAGAATATTTTTAATTTTAAATAATATTTTAAAGAGAATTATAACTTTTCTATCATAAAAAGAAAGGCCCATTTATTTTTGACTAATTATGAGTTACGAAGGATTTAAACCCATGCTATCTCGACTAGAAGTATCATTGAAATGCAAAATCAAAACTTGTAAAGTTGACACATACAAAACCTATAATAAGTTTTTTCTTTTTTATTGGGGAGGGGGGGGGGGAGTTAACTTAAAATAAATTTGATAGTTTATTTATTAATAAAAATCTATAAATTTTAAAGTTTTTAGAAATATGTATGAAAAATAATTTTTAAAAAACTTCCAAATATAATTATACTTGATTATAAAGCACAACAATTTATAAAAGTTAAACCCTCAATTTTGTTTTGTTTAACCTTTAAAAACTGTTTTTTTTTTAAAAAAAAAGAGATTTTTAATTGGGTTGTTTCTTAACCAATCAACGATTGAAGGAACCTCCGATGTATATATGAAATGGCTCATGTGTACGTTGTATTCTATAGTCTGATTGAATGCAAAAGGTAAAAGAAGAAGTGAAAAGCAAAACACGTTTGAGGAAGGAAGATTCATTGCCGACGCAAATATCATCACTTGCATCTCAAAATGCTTAGCCAAAAGGTGGGGGAGATCTAAGAGAACAAAATAATTGACTATTGAAAAATAATTTGGAGATGCCTTTTAAATGTTACATGATAATATAATATTTTATTCTAAAGAAAAAATAAATTTGCCATAATAGATGGATAGATAAAACGATTAGTCAAAAAGATTATATGAAAAGCGTGTAAAAAACAGCCGTCCTATGGACTAGTCTTTAGATTACATGATCACAAATCGAATCACACCCATTAATCCCACCGTATGCCAATCAAGTCTCCATTGGGTAAACAGACTCTCATTTGTTGGGATTCCAAAAATACAGTACACAATTGATGCAACAGAAATAAATTTGATTTATTTAGTCAATTATCAACCACCAAATATTGCAAGAGTATAATAAACAATAGTCACGTAGCCAAGAAAATAAAGTTATACACTAATATTTAAAAGAAAAAATACTTTTCAATTAAGAAAAAAATTATATGACAAATTCTAAAAAATATACAATAACACCCGATCTTCAACTAATATTATGACGTCATTACTTGTATGTATCTGGCATATATTAAAAATAATTATATAATAATTTTTTTTAAAAAAATCAAGTGTTGAGAGACAGCGCAAGGTAAGCATTCGTCCATGGGTATGGAAATATGTGTTGCACTTGCATGCGGGAGAGACGCTTGTGCATACTTGGGTAAAATAAGTCACGCTCATATATGCATACTGGCCATTACATTGGATACAAACTTGTCTGGTATATGTCAACATTGTTATGTAAGGTACTTGGCATTGTTTTCGTTATTTTTGGGCAAGAAGAGGAGAGAAGCAAGAGAAAGAGAGCAGACGAAAGAGAAAAAGTAAAGGAAGTTGGTTTCAAAGTAATTTTGTGATAAATAATATTAATATTCAATTAATAAAATGCATCTAAACTCTTTTCTTTATTTATTGTTGGAATCTCTTAATTTATCTTTCGATTACTATTAATATGTACATACATGTATCCCTTTTGTCATTTCCAAATACATTTTGCATACATGCCCCTTTATTAAACATTTTGATCTTTTTAATGGCTTGTACATATATTTGAAATATTTGTTTTAAAATCATGAAATTGTGCATATGTAATTTTACATGTCATTTGTTACAAATATTTAAACAAAACTCGCTACTTTAAAGATTGTTTGTTTTTTCTTGAAATCAATAAGATTCATTTATTTATTATCTGATATAGAATTTTGTAGATAGTCTACTTTTAAGTTTTGAGTAAAATTGTATAACTTTTGATAATGTAAAAATAATTATAACTCGATCTTTGATTTTTGACCATTTTTAGAGAGATTATTACGGATCCTTAATCCTTATGTTTTTTTATATTTCGCGACCCTTATATTTGTCACATTTTGTATATATTTTACAATATTACATATTTTTCAACATTTTATTGATTTGAGATATATTTAAAATTCTACTTTTAATTATAGTTATTGCTCTTTCACATACTCATTTATATATATTTACAAATGTATGAATTATACATATTTTGTTAAATATTAGACCAAATCTTATAATTTTTTGTTAACATTTTAGATTAGAAAATTTAATCTTATAATCCCTAAACGTGGGATGGGCAAAGATATCACACATGATAAATGCTTGATCGGAGCTCGAACGTGCTTTTCAATGTATTCGGAGTCGATGCATGCCCGAGAGATTACCTAAGTGTGCTTTCTAGTGTGATCAACGTTTGGTGCATGTTCGAGTGGCGCTCATGCACCATTTAGTTTGGCTGTAACGCTTGACGGGTGCTTGAACACCAATTGCCTATAAATAGGAAATTCAGTTGAATTTCAGTCATTTTTTGTAGAGTTTTGAGAGATGAAGGAGAAATAGAAAATGAGAAGAGAGAGGAAAAGTTTAAAAAGCTCAATTCTGGCAAATTCAAGCAATATTTTTGGTAAATTAAAATTGAGATAAGTATATTCTAAATTTTCTTTTCTTTATGGTTATTCATTCTTCAATTCTTTGAGTATTTCTTATTTCAAATACTCATACATAATATAATTTCATAATTAAGATATTTATATTTAACATATTTATGAAATTCTTCTCATATTTTTATAAAAATGTATAAAATTTATATTTAAATTCTTGTATATAAAAGTATTCCGATGATTTTATAATTTCCTCTCGTACATGTTCTAAATTTATAATATAATATTCTTTCAAATTAGATTTTTTTTGTTTGTATAAAAGCTCCTGCATGTTTCAATTTGTAGAAAACATACTTTGTATATTCTGAAAACTTATTAAATTATTTTACATATTTACCCAAGAGATGAAATGACTGAAATATTTTAATATTGCTAATTTTTTGTTATAATAAGTTATATAATCTGTTGTAAAATTCAAAAATATAACTTTTATATGATTTAAAAATTTATATGTTTATTTTTCTGTATATTTTTATATAATGGATGTTAAGAATTGATTGAATTTTAAAGAAAAACTTTACAATATATTAAGAACTAAAAATATTTTCACTTAAATGAGAAAAATGCAAGAATTGTCAAGAAATATGTAGAGTTTTTATATGCTTAATTATCAGACAATTGTAATAAGTTCAATGGATAATATACTATAGCATTTCATTGTATATTATAATTATGATCGAGATTTAAACTTATTATCCGTGATCGAAAGTGGCATTTGACCCTGACAACAAGTTATATGTATAGTGACGCAGCGACACATCTTAAATAATAGTGTACGACATTTGGTTATATAGAAACAAGTATAACCCGAATTTTAATTACCCACTCCTTTAGTCGGTGATGCCCTATAATCCTTAATTCCTAAAATATTTATAATTGAGTATGAATTTATATGGCATATTTTGACTATGTATTGATAAGATAAATTTAAAAATCATGTACAATTACTATAGCATTTAAGGCATTGCATCTAAAATTATTCATTAGTCCTTATAATATATTTTAATATAAGTTATATGTTAAGTTATGTAATTTATATGTCATACTGAGCTTTTAATTCACTCTATTTTTTATTTTTATTAACCCATTCAGATGAGAGGTTCAAATACTTACAAGATAATTTAAATCGAAGGAAGATTGATTTGGAGAAATATAATTACGTCATGTTTGGTTTGAGGGAATAAGAAGAGAATAGAATTTCTATTCCCTATGAATAAATATTCTTCCATTTGATTACAAATGTAACCGAGAATAAATATTTTTTGAAAATTATTATTTTCACATGTGTGAGAATAACAAGTCCAACATGTTATTATTATTATTATTACATTTTGTTAATAATAATAATAATATTATTATTATTATTATTATTACATATTATTATTATTATTATTATCATTATTTTCACATTATTCCTAATACTATTCTACAAACTAAATAATAAAATACTAATTTTTATCTTATTTTATTCTAACAATCAAATATAAAAATAATAATTTTAATTCTATTCCCATCCGATTATGTTTATTATTATTATTATTACATTTTGTTGTTGTTATTATTATTATTATTATTATTATTATTATTTTATTTTTTTACTATTATTACTATTATCATCATTATTATTACTATTATCATTATTATTATGATCACTATTTTTATATTATTTCTCATTCTATTCTACAAACCAAATAATTAAATACTAATTCTTATTTTTTTCTATTCTAACAATCAAATATAAAAATAATAATTTTAACTCTTTTTTCATCTTATTCTATTCTTTAGAATAACTATTCTATTTTTACCTTATTTCATTTCTATAATCAAACATACTGTTAGAATTATGAAAATATTTGATATTGTATTTTAGTTTAGGGATAGCAGTTTAAGGTGCTTATGTTATTGAAATAATAGTTTATAAATTATGATGTAAATATTGTATTATTTGGCATTTTATGGATATAGTTTATGTTAATTATAGATTTGTAGTGTCATGGTATAAAGTCTGAATTTTTAAATTATGACAATAATAATTAATTAAATTTATATAATAAAAATTATGGTTAAAATATGTGTAAAATTGGATCGCTTGATTCAGCAGCTGAAGTAGACATGACCTGCGCCTTAATGGAATTGGAGAAATATAATTATGTCATGTTTGGCTAGAAGGAATAAGAAGGAAATAGAATTTTTATTCCCTATGAATAGATATTCCTCCATTTGATTACAAATGTGATCAAAAATAAATATTTTTTAGAAATTATTATTTTCACATGTGTGAGAATAATAAGTCCCACATATTATTATTATTATTATTATTATTATTATTATTATTATTATTATTATTATTATTACATATTATTATTATTATCACTATTCTCACTTTATTCCTTATACTATTCTATAAATTAAATAATAAAATACTAATTTTTATCTTATTTTATTCTAACAACCAAATATGAAAATAATAATTTTAACTCTATTTTCATCCGATTGTATTTAGTATTATTATTATTACATTTTATTATTATTATTATTATTATTATTATTATTGTTATTATTATTATTATTATTATTATTATTACTATTATCATTATTATTATTAGTATTATTATTATTATTTTTATCACTATTTTCACATTATTTCTCATACTATTCTACAAACTAAATAATTGAATACTAATTCTCATCTTTTTCTATTCTAATAATTAAATACGAAAATAATAATTTTAACTCTATTCTCATCTTATTGTATTCCCTAAAATAATTATTCTATTTTCACATTATTCTATTTCTATAATCAAACATACTGTTAGAGTTATGAAAATATTTGATATTGTGTTTTAGTTTAGGGATAGCAGTTTAAGGTGTTTATGTTATTAAAATAATAGTTTATAAATTGTGATATAAATATTGGATTATTTGGCATTTTATGGATATAGTTTATGTTAATTATAGATTTGTAGTGTCATGGTATAAAGTCTGAATTTTTAAATTATGATAATAATAATTAATTTAATTTATATAATAAAGATTATGGTCAAAGGATGTGTAAAATTGGATCGATTGATTCGACGGCTGAAGTAGACATGACCTACACCTAACACCAAACGTAGTGGCTCAATGCCTGAGGCTTCCTCGTGAGCTGCTCAAGCGATCGCTAGTGATATCTATGCGCTCAATGTATGCTCAAGCAGTACTTAAACTTGGCAAACCTAAGGCTAATGCCCGATACGCTCTCTAGTAGCACTCAAGTGTAAGGGTTTATAAAAAGGACCCTTGAACTCAATTCTGGTTATTTTTATAATAGAATTCAGAGAAGAGAGAAAGTCGAGGAGGTGAGACAGAAGAAAAGAGAGAAAACTAAAAAACTCAAATTTGAGGTGATCTAAGGTAGAATTTAAGTAAATCTAAGTCAATGTAAGTGCGCTCTAAATTTCTTCTTTTCTTGTTGCTATTCTTTGCTAATTTTTTTAAACATTTTTATTCTAATACTCATCCAAATTATAATTTCGAAGCTAATGAGTATATTTTATACATGCATGTAAATTTTTTATGATTTTATAACAAATTTCATGTAAAATTCCTAGTTTTATTCAAGCTTCACATATATATCCTGTATATTAAAATTTTAACTACATGAATATCTTAAATTCATAATTTAATGACCTTGCATGGATAAATTTTCATACCTCATGCTACAATAGGTTCTAGACTTACATTATAAGCTTGCATGTTTAGAAAATTAAAGAATTAAGCTATACATGTTTTGTATATAAGTTAATATTGCGAAAATTGGCCATGTCCCTGATTTTTGCCAGTTTTCACTGAATTTTCTTGAAGTTCATACTTTGATTTCGTGTAATAACTAATGCTACAATAACCCTACATGTTGAATTTTTGGGCTGTGTGTGCTACTGTTAAAATTCATACATTTTGATGTTATTTTTACTGCAATTATTACTGAATTCTGAACTCCCCATACCCCAATTTCATACAATAGTCTACTCATATTTTAGAACTAAATATATGTGCCGTGTATAAGCTAGAAGATATATATAGATTGATTTGCATAAACTGAATTTTCAATGTGCATATTGAATTATTATAGTTGCTGAATTGTTTTGTATTTAGCTACAAATTCCTCATCTCATACTTTTAATTTTAATATGACTAAACTTTTGTAAAAGTGTAAGTATGAATTCTTGAAATTATAGTAAAAAACTCTGCAATATATGATGAATTATGAATATTTTCTTCGGGAGTGAAAAAATTAAGAAAAACTAAGAAAAAGTTATAGAGTTTTCACATGTATAAAAATTGGACCAAGGTTATAATTTAAGAGGTAGTATATTATGGCACACCTTAGTATATTATAGTGGTATATCAATATCCGACCCTATATAACCTGCGAGTTAAAAAACTATGTTTGGTCTTATCTATAGGGTCACCTTCGGGTCTTGATAGGAGTATATAACCTTTGGTTGTGTGAATGTATACATAACCTAATTTTCGATTGTCCGTTCCTTTAGTCAATAAAATCTACTAGCTCTAATTCCTAAAAAAACATTGAGATATAAGCATGTTTTAATTGTTAAGATTAAAAAGAATAAGATAAGAAATTTAATAATATATTATGTAAGTTTTTCCTATACAAGTTAATATCATTACATCTGATCATAATCTCTATTTCTTCTGATATATTTTAAACATAAAGTATGTATGTTTATTGATATATTATGTATTTTGTTGAGTATTTGACTCGCTCTCTTATTATTTTACTAACTCTTCTTAGATTAGATGCACGAATACCTGTCGCATGAATAGGAGTGAAGCCCGAAGAGTTTTAGTTTATACTCCTATGGATGATTTCTGTTGATTTATGCTTTCGGACGATATTTAATGTATTTAATGGTTGTATCATAGTTTAATTTTCAAATTTGGATGATGAATTGTGGTTTATATAGCTACCGAATGATGTTTAGATGCCTAGAATGATGTTTATGGTATTTGGTATTAATTGATGTGTCGGTTGTGTTGAGGTAACTTATAAATAAATAAAATGATGCATTTTAGTCGATGTTTTAAGTTTGGACAACAGGTTATATCGATTTAAGATCTGCTATGGTCTTATATTATAATATGTGCATTGTATGTCCTCAGTTTAGTGTTGGTTTAATGTTGTAACGGAACGGGTCATAATCCTCTATGACCTTCCATCAATGACCATACACAAACTTTAATTAATAAATTCTATACAAAGATATAAATGGGTGGACTTAAAAATTTTGAATCTCTTAAATAGGATCGCAAACGCCCGATCATCAAGTCGACCTCAACTTGGCCGGCCACAAAACTGGGTTGACCTTAACACGGTCGGTCTTCCACTGAGTCGAAACCCGAAGCCATTGGAGATGCCACTAGGAGTCAAAATACTTAAACCATAGTGTCAAGCGGAAGCATACTAATTTCCATTAAATTTTAAAACAGAATTATTTGTACATCATATCTCCAAATTTTTCAAAAAATACATCAAAATTCAGTCTAGAAACTGCTACATGAATTCCAATCAGCCTTCGATCCATGCTAGTCCGTCTGACTTTACTCTTTCTCATCCAGTATAAGCTCTTGATTGTCTAAAGGTAAGAAAATAGTAAGGGATGAGCAGATGGCTTAGCAAGGTACTAGTAAGTGAAAGTATGCATAAATTTGACTTCAAAACGTAATTAAATGAAACAGAAAAAGCACTTATGCATATAGAAGGATAAAACATGGAACAAATACACCTTCATGAGAACTGATTTTTAAAACAAATTCCAAATCAAATCAAATTTCTTTAAAACTTGTTACATTTAAGCACTGTAACTACTCGACCATCAGAAACGGTTACATTTTAGGCCTGTAGTTACTCAGCTATCGCCTTTTAAAATGGCTACATTTAAGGTCTGCAACTACTCGACTATAAAAAACGGTTATATTTTAAACCTATAACTATTTGCCCATCATATTTCAGAAACAGCCACATTTAAGGTCCGTAACTGCTCGACCTTCAAAACTATTTATACTTCAAACGTCTGAAGTCTTTAAAACACGCAAACGGATGACATCTTTAAACAAGCAAACTGATCTTCATAAACATGCAAGTTAACTTTTCCATATATCATAACTTGAACGTAACCAAATCTTGTTGAAGTATCGAACTCATTAAATGGAAGGACCTCTAACAGATTACAAGCATGGATCGTGCAGCAAATCCCACATGCAAAACATAATTTAGGTGCCGAACAAGAAATTCCTTCTTAAGCTAGGAGAAATAATGATCATGATAAGCATTTCATTCAAACATGAAGAAGAACATTAAAATACTAGAAAAATAATGCCAGATATTGAATGAGAATTAGTAACAGCCAAAAACATAGGGTATAGTTGCCTGATCTACGAACTCCCTTTCTTAACCCTGAATTGAATTCTTCATTTCCTTCTTCTTCTTCTTCTTTTGCTGCATCTTCCTGATTTCTAGTGCCTTTCTTAACCCCTAATCTCTCGTATTTATAGCCAATGGGTAGGTGTGAGTAGGTGAGATCAGGTCACCTAATTAATACTTCTTTTTCCTTCTAAATATTTCATTGTCAGAAGGTCAATGAAGTGGGTGAAAGTAGGGTATGAGTTTTCACTAATTCTGATGATCATTTACTCAGACTCCCCGGTCTGATAGACTTACCAACTCTAGTCTTTGACATTATACTCGCAAAAGTACTCCAAAATTCCTTAGCAACAAATGCCAAATAGACAATTCTATTATTATCCCATGTCCTCGGTTCATACTGTGCACAGCCAATGTCTTCGGACGCTACTGTGCACTCAACCATGTCATCATGCATTTTCATACCGATAAATCAACCAATAAATTTCATGTGCTTCATTTGCCTCGTTAGCCAATCAATGAGTTGACAGATCAATTTGCCTCTTTTGCCGGTCAACTATTGACCAGCAATTTTGCACCACGACAAAACTCGTGCACTTGTCATTGACTAGCCAATTTGCCTATTTTGTTGGTCAATCCATTGATCAGTAATTTTACACCACGGTAAAATCCGCGTGCCTCCCATTTTATTTCCTTTTTTGACCCATAGAGCTTCTGTGCGTGTCTTCAATCGACCGCGCATCTACAGCCAGTCAACCTCCATTGACCAGCAATCTTTGCCTTGCTGGTCTTCTTCAAATTTCTATTCTGACAAATGGACTCTATCATTTGCTCTTCGAAAATCATCCGAAGACGAACCACTTTGTTGGGTTATTTACAAGGGAGTGACCAAACCTGACATTCTTTAAATTCTCGGAATGTTTGTAAGTCCTTGGGTTTTTTATGACGTCATTGCACTATCTTTTTAATGTCTTCAAACTCTTTCTAGTTTCCTCTATTTTCTTCTAAGTCCCGAACAATTCCATCTAAGTCCTTGGATTCTTCCCAAACAATCTAGGTCTTTAATAAGTACTTGGACTCTTGTGATGTCCTCGGGTATCACTGTTCATTTTCAAACCATAATTTTATGGTAATTTTGGGTTAACTTCCTATTTTCAGTCAACACTTCATTTCAATATAAAACTTTTCGGTTATCACAAAATTTTCGGTCAAGACAAGATTCCCGGTAAACACTTCATTTCAACACAATTTTTCAATTACCATAAAATTTTCGGTCAACACTTCATTTCAACATAAAACTTTCTGGTTACCACAAAATTTTCAACAGAAATATCCCAACTTGCAACAGGCTATCTAGGCTAATCTTTCAATTAAGGTTAAGAGGTTAAGTCCTAAAAATCTGATCTTTATAGGTGTCATCGATGATTTTAGTTTTGTTTGGTCAAATTTAAAGATATTTATTACATCCGTAAATTTTTATATGTTGATTTCGGTATTAAACAGGTATCTTTTCTTATTAAAGTCAGAAATGGTCTCGTTTGAATCTGAATCGGAGCCACCGATGATGTAACATTTAATTTAAGTCATGTATATAATAATAATATATTATTTATTTATAGTCGGCTGTGATATCGACGTAGAAATTTACGTCCAAATGGTCAATTGAATATATAAATGGTTACAATGATAATTAAACAATAATTAATTATGATTGCAATTAATGACGAAATTTTTGACGCGATCCGTCACACATGGGACGTAGATTGTCCGACAATTTGACAACAGTGGTATTTAGTTATATTGAGTTGATTACTCTAATTTTATTTAGATTGGACATAACTCTTTACGTAAAATTCGACGTTGCGGTTTGATTAGGTGTCGAGCCGTATAATAACGTACAATACGGTTAATTGGGTTATTAGTCAGATATTTATTAATGTCGATAGTTATTAACGATAGAAATAGATTTCAGGATGCGTTCCCTAATAAAATTTGTAGTTTTTTTTTTTTTCTCGAGATGCATCGTATTGCACGTGTTTTTTCGTCAGTGCACTTTATGAAACATTCCAATATACGAATCTCTTAACATAGAATATGGAGGCTGCCATTGATATGACTGTCAGGAAGAGGAATATAAACGTGCAAAATAAAGCACTTGGGAGGTTGCTGTATGGAGATTTTTGTACGGAGGGAATTGGGAGGCACCGATCGAATAGGGTGTTGGGTGTTGGAGACCTTCTATCTTAAAACAGTAACAATGGACTGCAAAGAAGAAGAAGAATATAAAATGTTATTTTTAATTATATAAATATTTTGTTACTTTAATATGTTATTAAAAAATAATTAAAAAATTATTTTTTAAATTTTAAATTAATTTTTATCTAAACTATTGAATCATATCATTTCGGTAAAGAAAATAGATATTTATGTACGTTTAGATTATTAGTTTAGTATTAATTATATACTATAAAAGACTGAAAATTTGTCATAATTTGATATGATATGTTAAACATGTGATGTAGTAACAGTAACACCAGATGTAACGGTAGCTTTTACGCTTTTAAAGTATTGATAAACCAATTTAACAATATAATATAAAGAGATTAAATTGGTAACCATTAATTTAATTATATCATCTAAAATTATCCTCAATAAATGCACGAAGTTGACAAATAATCGAATGAGAATCTTATTAAATATCATTTATTCAAAGCCGAACCAAACATGACAAGTTTAGTAATATAATCCAGAACAAAACATTACAACACCCCCATGCATGAATTATTTGAAATATTTCTGACGTAGAAAATAAAATAAAAACATGCATTTATTAATTATTAAGGAAAAAAAAAAAATATTCCTCTCAACGTTGAATCGATCTGTGTTTCTCGATCTTCGCCTGCAGCTCTTGTTTCTTAGCCCCGACGACCTTGTCAATCTCTTTCCCGTTCTTTATCAGCAGGAACGTCGGCATTGCATGTATCCCAAATTCTCCGGCCACGTTCTGCCAATATTATCCGTTCATATCAATAATAAAAATAGATAAATAATTGATTATCATTTTCATCCAAATTTTACATATATCAGAAGAGGATGAAGGGAAAAAAAAAGCAGTGTATGAAGTGTTTTGCATGAGAGTGTCAAATATACAGAATCTTATCGTGCAGTAGACAGAAAGTATTTTTATAGCCCGAATATGCATATAAATTAATATAGATTATAATATAATAATCTTACTGTTGTGATAATATATACAGTATATGCTAAGGAGGAGAAGGTTAATTATAAAAAAGAAGAGTAAGTGATACCATTAGTTCATCAACGTCGATCTTGATGAACTCTACGTCTGAATATTTGGCAGCAAACTCGTCGACAGATGGATCCATGTAGCGGCAAGGTCTGCACCATGTCGCCGTGAAATCTATCACAATCTGCAAGCACAAATATCACATAACATTTGTTATATTTTGTTAAAATATCAGTAAATTTTAAAAAAAGTTTATAATGTTGAGTGATGGTTTAAGAATAATTTTTTTTCTTTTTATTGTAATACGTACCCCTTAACACGAATCTTTTTTTTTTTTTTTTTTAATTCTGAAAGTGTTGATCAAACACTAACACATTCCAAATAATACGATGCTAAATAATTCTTAAAAAAAGAGATTTCTAGAGAGTAACTCACTCATGACTAACAAACTACTAGACAAAAAGGCTTCAGCCCTTAGGTGAAGGATGGCCCAATAATTATTAATGGGTGAATGCTCAACAAGAATGGTTTGCCCTAATACAACTCTTCACACGTATCTCTAGCACGTTGAAAGTATTGATCAGAGACAAATATATTAGACGTTAAATATTGATAAATAATTATAAAAAAAAATTAAGAGATTATCCATTGAGTATTCAATCAACAAGACTAAAACAAATATAGTATCAAGAAAATAACAAATCTAAAAATGTAAAATGTCACATGAAATTCCACTAATTATTTATATTCTCACGTATGTATATATATATATATATGAAGAAATACTATTTAAGAGCAAGTATACCATTTTGTTGGATTGTTTTGAAGCTTCAAAATAAGCCTTCCACTGTGCGGCCGAATGGAAGGCAAGCACACGAGAGGTCTTGGGCGGCAACGGTGGAGACGCTCGGGCTTCTTTGAAGGTGGCGGAGAAAGAAAAAGGTGGCAACGGCCTAAGCACTCTCTTTTCCGGCATGCTAAGAAAGTTATTAGCTCCCATTCTCTCTCTATCTCTCTCTTAAGAAGTTTTTAAGTTTAGATTTAGCTTTCTTGTCTAAAGATTGAGACCAAAATAAGGCCTTTTATAGTGAGTTTTTTTTTTTCCTTGTGGTTGGTAAATTATTAAATGTTTTATTTTATTTTGTTCATAGTTAAGGGGTATATGATTCTGTTTTTCGATGGTTTTGAACTTTCCTTCGATCAAGAAGAAATGGTGGAACCACAGCAACTTTATTGATGCTTGACAATGCAAACATTGATGCAAAGTTGTGAAGTTCAACGGTTGAAAAAATTTAAATATTAGATAATGCTTTCTAAATTGATATTTTTAATTAATTTTTTATATTAAATGTAATATTTGATAAATATTGATAATACAGAAAAATTTTAAACATAATTATCTTCAAAATTTTATTTATTTTTAAATCTAGGTTATTTGAATTTTAAATCTTATTTTCCCGTAAAAAAAAAAAGAAAAGAAAAAGCGTAATCTCGAATTTCGGCTGTACCAGCCGTCAGTTTTAAGGGAATAAAGCCGCCAAAGTATAATAAAAATATAAAAAGGCATTGCCTTTCCACGTGCAAGAACCGGAGAAATATTCCTCCTTAACCATCTTGTCAAATAGGAGAATAACTTTTTATAGTTATTTTTATTATTTTTTTGTATAATTTTTTATAAAAAATAAATTAATATAACTATAAAATTATAATGCCTTTAAACTCTATTTGTCTATAACCTTACATTATAAATATTTATAATTATGTGATCACGAAAAAATATATTGTTAATTTCTATATCAATTTGTGAAAGATGAGACCAATTCATCGTCAATTCTCTGATAAATATTTTTAACATATAAATATACGTCTCCTTTAATGGATGTATTTTTTATTTTTTATTATCTGTAAGTTAATTTGCATATACATAGAAAAGTCACAGCGGCGACTGAGTATGAATTATGTTTCATGTCATTCGTCGCATTCAATTAAATGAAGCCGCAGAAAAAAGGAATATCGGTTTTTGACATTTTGAAATCAAAAATGGTTCGGGAACTTCTTTTTATTAGTAATATTTGACATAACTTCAAATGGTATTTAAAAATATAATATCTATATATAGATTTATTTTTATATAAATTCAGTAATATAAATATATTGATAAAATATATCATCTTATTAATAATACCTCAAAAATAGTTAAAAAAATATTCTTTTTGATAATACTATTTATAAACAAGAGAAGTATACCTCTGTGATATGGCCCACTTGTCAATATGAGGACATCAAATTTGATATATGCTTATGTGGTGATAAGCACACATCGTCCATAGTATTCTATTAACTTGTTGGGTGGAGTCCCTTGTTAGGAATATCGCATGACCTACACAATCGGTTGAATAAATCACTTGAACAAGCTACTAGTCCCCAATTTGTCTTGGCAAACCCTTTTCTATGATTCATGGACATTCAAAATTGTATCTGGTGACCTTTTTTTTTTTAATGGTTTAAAATCAAATACGTATCTTTTCAGATAAATGTTATTGTTATTTCTCAACCTAAGGATGTGTAATGCGGGTCTCTTTCATCAATTCTAAAAGACACCTCTTTATACTCTATTGTAGAATTATATTTATAATTTATATAGAGTTGTCAATAAACTCTTTCTATTAATAAATACAAATTATTCTTAATTATATGGTGATATTAATCTCATCATAATGTAATGTAAAATGAGTATTTACGGTTAGCATATGGTCATAATATTAATTTAATTACTTTATTTGTTAAATTTAACTAATGCATAGCTAGCTAATATTTATGGATAAAATTATATATTTAGAATTTAGCTTAAATCAATACATTTTGCATGAGAAGGACACATTATGCATGAGAAGGACACATTATGCGTGATAAGGACGAAAGAGAATCGCCACATGCCAAAAGGACGATGGGTCTGGCTCCCGACCCCGCACGCCATATCTAGAGACTTTATCTACATCGTCATGAAGAGAATATAATATAATCTTAAAAATATATTTTTTTAGAATATTTTTAATTTTAAATAATATTTTAAAACTAAATTTAGCTCGATTAGTCAAATTTAACCATTACCTATGCCGGCACATCATAAAAAGGGGTTCCCCTATCCATTGTTTTTTTTCGTGAGTATAGCAATTATCATGCAAACCACTATATATAATTTTTCAATTTTCCTATGGTAAGAAATAAAAATGGGTGAACAGGCATATTTGGAGAGTGTAGTGCAACGGTAGTTGCATGCTGTATTTAAGAAGGTTGAATCACTCCTATAAAAAAATCTATTGATTCTCTTTAAACTTATTGGATCATATATACAATGATTTACTTCACGGGTAAAGTCTCAAGTTAAAGTCTATGATGGTTGCGTTGGGACAAGAAAAAGAATAGAACAAGGATTTAACTCATTCATGCATACTTCACTTGTTTTGAGGGATATAGTACAACTGTAGAGCTCTGCTCTTACCATTGGATTGTTACAATTACGGTTTATATATCTAACTGTATAAGTAGTAATTATAGTATATTGTAAATAAATCAGTATCTCACTTTTTCTAAATAATGCAAAAGAGAACCATGCTATATCATTGAAAGACAATATCGAGACAAAGATTCGTTGTCAAGAATGTAAAGGGGTTAGATGAGCAGTTAATCATATATAATATGGATCGTACATGGATAGTAATTAAAGTCGGTAGCTCTCTAAGAATTTTTCAATCTATCCCTAGGGAAGATGATCAAGTTGGCCATTGTGGACAGTTCAATACACCATATCCCTTCAATCCTTTGATTGAAATACAGTAAGGAAAAAAGAAAGAAAATTCTATAAATTGATCTCATTATCTCCACCCTATAGAAACTTCTCACATTTTTAGAATACTATTAATAATTCTATTTACTCTACTATTTTATCCAAATTTGGTTGATAAAAAGTTACAAGACGTAATAAAATATACTAATAATTAGGCCATATTATATTTTTTTTACCCCATTCATAATTTAAAAAAAAAAGTAATTTATTTTAAATAAAATTCAATAAATTTTAAAGTTTTTAGAAATATGTATGAAAAATAATTTATAAATTTTCCAAATATAATTATACATGATTATAAAGCAAAACAATTTATAAAAATGAAACAATCAATTTTGTTTTGTTTAACCTTAAAAAGTTTTTTTTTTTTTCTAAAGATTTTTAATTGGACAGTTTTCTAACCAATCAACGATTGAAGGAACCTCGGAATAAAGGTGGACTATTTTGCCATGAGTTGTGTTGTCTATTTTATTTATTTATAATCTAATTTTTATACACATAACGAATTAAAATTTTAAAATAAAAAATTATAATTAAAACAAGTCCTTTACATAAAGAATATGTCGAAGAAAGATTACAAAGAAGCAGAGGTTCAACATTCCTCATCTCCATTTTTTTATTAAATTGACTTTGATTTAAAAATTAAAGAACGAATCAAATATCCTTATAATAAATATAAAATATAAATTTAATTTTGTGATAATTCAGACTCGAGACTGCTCATATGTACCTTGTAGAGTTGAGGGGCCCTATGTCGCGTCAGTGCAGTACAGGGCCTGTGCCGCATGATCTCAACCGTTTGAATGAAATTCAATGACCGAGAAACATGTGTCTTTTTTTTTATTTGTAAATTAAAAAAAAATTGGTCATTTAATTTCACTCAAACGGCCAAAATTTACGCCGCAGAATCTGTACCACGGTTAATGTGGTGCACGCCCCTAAGATGGTACTTTGTATTCTATGGTCTGATTAAATGTAAAAGGTCAAAGAAGAAAGAGAAAAGCAAAACACGTTTAAGGAAGCAAGATTCGTTGCCGACACAAATATCATCACGTGCAACTCAAATGCTTAACAAAAAGAGAGAATGGAATAATTGACAATCGAAATATATTTAGGAGATGCCATTTAAGTATTATATAATAATATAATATTTATTTATTTATTTAAATAAATATAATCTCATAATAATAGATGGATTGATAAAATAATTAGTTAAAAAATTATCTAAGGCGTCTAAAAAAAGCCATCATTTGAGCTATTCTATTACGGGATTAACGAATTCACCCTAATAAGTGTTGGTTACGATGCAACCAATCTTCGGCAGACGACAAAACTCTCAGACAACCCGATTGCCTCCTAAATTTAGGGATTATGTTTAGTTATTGCACAGGGTGATAAATCTGCACGTCTTCCTCCCATACATGATTTGTTTCTTCCTGTTACCCGCACAAGCACTTCAATTGTTTTTGTTATTTTATTCCATTAGTTTTCCACATGCTTTGGTTAGCTGTCAAGAGATGCACATGCGTTGTTTCGGTTAGTAGAAAGTTGGGCTGTTTACATAGGTCGTGATTGTATATATGCTTTCACTGTGCATAAGTGGAAGCCAAGCAATATAGCCATATTTTCTTTACTTATTTCTGGCGTGCTTTGCTCCCATCCCCAGTTCTCTTTTCCCTCTTTCTCTCTCAGCACTCTATTCCCTAACTTTCCCTTCCTCTGCTCTCTGTCTCTCTCACCCTTGTCTGTTCCCCCTCTCTCCCCAATTTCTCCTTTGCCGAACTCCCCCTTCCCGGTTTCCTTCTCTGTTTTTGCCGTCATTCCTCACTTGCCAGTGCCGTCTCTATCCGTGCACGTATCATTTGATGCTCTCATTAAGACATGGCAGAAAGATGACAATTGAAGAATTGACGGCGCTCGAAGTTTTCATTGTACAGCTGTCGAAGGACATGAAGGACCTCACGGTGACCGCCTGACGAAATATAGCAATCATTGCCGCAAGTACTGCCACTGCTGCTTCCATCAATGCACAAACCCATCACTCCCTTGCTGAAATCCTTCGATCGCTCAACCGAATCGAGCAAAATTGGTCAGTAATTCCTTATTCACTTGTGGTTTCTCCATATGTTACTGTTCATCCTCCACCACTACTCCCGCAATCACAACCGCAAACTCCAACCCACACCTCACCCAACAAGCTACCATCACCACCAGGCGCCACAATCGATCTTCAGCTTAACCTTCTCCAACCCGAAATCCCTTCCTTCATTGGTTCCATACCACCACCTGTAACTCCACTCGGCATTTCAGTTTTCTCCACAGAACAAATTCGGCACTCCCGCACCCACTTTATCGACCAACTACCCTTGTCGACTGTAAATTCCTCTTTGATCCCAACTTTCTCGTTGCCAATTGTTTAGAACCAACCCTTACTACCCCCATGCATCACCCGATTATCACATTGTTACTCCCGTTCAATGTCCCATGAACAGCATTGATGATTCTGGATGCTCAAATTTCTACTGCAAGCCGCCCTCCAAACACTTGTTACACACCATGGAGGTTCCACCACACTCTACTTCTCCCTCCATTTTACCTCCACAATTTCCTACTGGAATGACAACTCGGGCTAAACTCCTATTATGGACGCTTCAACCTTTACCGAACGCCACTGGTGGGAAAAATTCAGGCGAGGACACACTAGATGCAGGTCGAACCTATTTGCCATACTACCCATTTACCCAGCCATCCACTAACTCTACCTTTGCTCTGCTCAGCAAACTCTCTCTTCCAAGCTTGCCATTTCAGATCTCATGCTTGATAATCGATACAGACGGTTCTGTCTAGAGGATGGCACAACTTGCCTCTCTCATGGCTCCATTTGCATTACACTTCATCACCTTTTGGCTTCCAAACCAGAAATCAATTCCTCCTTTACGGGACAAAATTGGTTGGTGTGCTCCATCAATAACCCAATTAGTTGCAGCATGCCTTGTCTGGATGGCCGAGAAATTGTGCTTTGGGAATTGACAAATGGTGTGGCCGTGAGTCCTTTCGGTACCACTGTGCTTAGACATTTGAGGGAGCTATTTCAATCAGCTCTTGCTAAGTATATGATGTCTATTTGTGGGACTAATGTTCTTAGGGTGTTTTTCCCACCTTGGACCCCAAAGTTGCAATTTATCCATTGTTGCATTGGTACCCTTAAGAAGCATTAGCAGGAGCTAAAAACCTAGACACTATCCAAACAACTTTTCAGCACATTCAAATTTTTCATTATGGCTGCGGTGCTGTACTTCAAACAATCAGGAACATGCGCCTTGGTAGATGACGGTCTGCTTACGTTATTGGCTACCTTGCGAGTGTTTCCTGGAGCTCTCTTTACAACTATTGAGAGTTCTCATGTGTGTTTTGTGTTCTGGTGGACTACCCTAGGTGCTGCATATTCTATTGGTCTTGCAACAGGTTTGCACACTTTTGTTCAGCATCTGGCACCTCCTATTACCCAATTCACCCTAAAGGGTCACTGGTAGGCTGATTTCTGGCCATCTTCATAGCCATGCCACATCTTCACATTCGCAATGCAATGTGGCCGACATAATGTGACCATCATCCCATACAACATCATACAATTAAAACAAGGTCCTTCGTGGCTTGATGCGGCTTGCCCTGATATTGGACCTCCATTGTTTGCCCCTCTTCATGGGACAACGTTAGAGGAGGGGGCAGCACATGGAGTTGTAATTCGGCATTATCCGCTATATCAAATTGGGGAAGATTATTTGCAATGCCTTACCATTGGACATCTAGCTACTTGGATTACTCTCCCTCGGCGAGCTAACACCAACCAACACCCATCCAGGGGCTTTGCAACCCCTGTAGTAGAAGGGGAGGGTCAACTTGAGATCCTAGCAATCTTGCTCGGATTTGGAGCTCCTCAACTAGCCTGTGAGGAGGCTTGGTTAGAAACAAGCTATAATGGCCACGTAGGATTTGTGGACTAACACCAACCAACACCCATCCAGGGGCTTTGCAACCCCTGTAACAGAAGGGGAGGGTCAACTTGAAATCCTGGCAATCTTGCTCGGATTTGGAGCTCCTCAACTAGCCTATGAGGAGGCTCGGTTAGAAATAAGCTATATTGGCCGCACAGGATTTGTGGAGCTATTCCTGGGTCCTGATTTAATTTGGCCCTCTGCATCGGTTCATGCCCTTGTCATAGTACACTGTAGAGGATTCAATGGCATGGTTGATGTGTTATGGAGGGATGGCTTGGATACAAACTCTACTGATCATGTGCTACTACAATCATATAGGCCTTCTCTTCATACAAATGTGGACTACACTACACTTGTTTTTGTCGTTGTTCATTTCATGATGGCCGAGGTTTCTTTGAAGAGGGACAACAGCTCTGCCAAAGGGCTCTGTGCCCTGCACAATGCAGTACGATGTGGGGTGTGTGAGCTCTTAATCTTGAGCAATGCTCGATGCGATGCTGAAAACTCAATGGGAAAAATGGCTCTTCTGCTTGCAAGGTGATTTAGTGGGAGGAGAAAATACATAGAATGCGGGATTTTGGACGAGCTTGTGCCGAAGTAGGTGCTCTGCAGTCTACCTATGGAAACATTTCATCATGCTCTTCTCTCATTCAACTTTGAGGATAAGGCTGTTTTGATGACAACGATAATGTTACAGGACTAATGAGCTCGCCCTCATAAGTCTTGGTTATAGCGCAACCGATCTTCAGTAGACGACGAA
Organism: Nepenthes gracilis; assembly: GCA_033239525.1. Classification (NCBI taxonomy): domain Eukaryota; kingdom Viridiplantae; phylum Streptophyta; class Magnoliopsida; order Caryophyllales; family Nepenthaceae; genus Nepenthes; species Nepenthes gracilis. The sequence goes on along the minus strand of BSYO01000015.1, from coordinate 5,310,580 downwards.
GCTCTTGGACAACCCGATTGCCTCCTAAATTTAGGGATTATGTTTAGTTATTGCACACTGTGATAGATCTACATGTCTTCCTCCCATACATGATTTGTTTCTTCCTGTTACCCACACATGCACTTTAGTTGTTTTTGTTATTTTATTTCGTTAGTTTTCCATATGCTTTGGTTAGCTATCAAGAGATGCACATGCTTTGTTTTGGTTAGTAGAGAGTTGGGTTGTTTACATGGGTCGTGACTATATATATGCTTTCACTGTGCATAAGTGGAAGCCAAGCAATATATTCATATTTTTTTTCCTTATTTTTGGTGTGCTCTGCTCCCGTCCCCAGTTCTCTTTTCCCTCTTTCTCTCTCGGCACTCTGTTCCTTAACTTTCCCTTCCTTTGTTCTCTGTCTCTCTCACCCTCATCTATTCCCCCTTTCTCCCCAATTTCTCCTCTGCCGAACTCCCCCTTCCCAGTCTCCTTCTCTGTTTTCGCCGTCATTCCTCACTTGCCAGTGCCGTCTCCATCCGTGCACGTATCATATTCTATGGATTATATGATTACAAATCAAATCGCACCCATTAATCATACAATATGCTAATAAAGTCTCCGTTGGCTAAACATACTCTCGCTCGTTAGGATTTTCAAAATGCGTATATAATTTGTGTGACAAAAACAAATCCGAATTACTTAATGAATTATTGGCCACCAAACACTATTGACACCCAAAAAATAATAAACACGTAATCAAATATACAATATTACACACTAATTTTTAACTTAAAAAAATTCTTCTCAACAAAAAAAAATACTAGACAAATTTTTAAAAAATTTTGTAATAATACTTGATCCATGATTTATGTTATGCCATCATTAATGGTATATATTGAGTATATATTAAGAATAATTATATAATAAAAATTAAAAAAAAAGTAAATATTTAAGGCATAACGTCAGTGCTTGATAGGCATAAAGGCCATGCATGTGTATTTAAGGTAGAATTACTGTACTTGATGTACATATGATAAGCCCTTCTATATCGGTTTAGAAAATATGGGCGCACTCATACGCAAAAAATGTTCTCATGTATTGTTTCGATAGAATAGGTTGCACTTGTGCATGCATATATGCATTTAGCCATTGTGTCTGACACACACCTATTTTGTACTCATGCGATGATCTTATTATATAAGGTCCTACACATTATTTTTGGATATTTTCGAATAAGAAGAGGAGAGAAAGAGAGTGAATGTAAAGAAGTTGGTTTTAAATCAATTTTATGTTAAATCTGTTTACTATCCAATTTAAGACAGATGCATATAAATATTTTTTTATTTATTATTAGAATCTCTTAATTTATCTTTCCATTATTATTTATATGTACATGTATGCATCCATCTTTTATCTTTCCTGGGTATATTTCATATACATGTCCCTTTATTGGACATTTTGACCTTTCTAAAGACATGTCAATATATTTGAAATATTTATTTTAAAATTATAAAAATAAATTATTTGTCCTTACATGTCATTTTATGTAATCATTTTAAGAAAAATTTCTATTTTAAAGTTTGTAAAAATTGTTTGTTTTTCCTTTAAATTGGAAAGACTCTTATATTTCTTATCAGATATTGGATTTTATAGACAGTTTATCTACAAGTCTTGAACAATAATATATGACTTTTAGTTATGTAAAAGTAATCATAACTCGATCTTTAATTTTTTACCTTTTTAGTGAGGTTATTACAGATCTTTAATTTTTATATTTTTTTTATATTTGCAACACATATATTTGTCATATTTCGAATAACTTTTATATTATTATATTTTTTTCGTACATTTTTGTTAATTTGGGACATCTTCAAATTTCTACTTTTAATCATAATTATTACTCTTCATATATTCATATATATCCACATATTTATAAATGATATATACTATATTGAGTATTAGACTTAATCTTATAGTTTTTTATTAAAATTTCAAATTAACAAATTTAAGTACTCTTATAGGATTGATAGAAGGATATTCATAGAAGAATAGTTTTTAGGTTATTTTATTACATTTTGTTTATTTGATTAAAAGTTTGCTATTTCAGATTTTGGACTTATTTGTATTCATAGCTGTGGGTCTTTAACTGATATTTTAGTTTAAATATTAAATATTTGGTTATCAAGTTTGAGATGTTTTTTCTTACCTTAAAATATTCGTTGTTTATGCAATAGTTTATCTTAGAGTCACTTTCGAATATAGTTTTTACATCTTGAGTTTTATTATTTATATTATTAGTTTGCCTAAGAATATTTATTGTAAGAATGCATCTTAATTTTAGATTAAACTTTGATTATTTAATTAATTATATCTTTTGGGACTGGAACGTCACATCCATTACAAAATGTCAATATATAAAAATAAGCCCATCTGAAATCCATACGCGATAATTCATATAAATAACTTATTGAATATAATTCTAACATTCTTAACAATTCATTAAAAAGAATACACTTAAAAAAATAAATAATTAAATGGTAATACGTCCTAAAAATAATACTAAAATAACGTATTAAATTGAGCAAAGAATTAAACTAAAATCGAATATCAATGGATGCCAAATTTCTTTTTCTTCTGTCTATTATCCCTTTTCTTTTTATACCGTGCCACTTATGCTGAAAATAATACTAGATTTGCCCTAAAATCACAACAATGCCTTCTGTATCACTATTGGCACACACTTGTGCATCGGGCATACATTAGGCATGGGTCTCAACAAAAATCGCTTGAAACGGCCCATGTATGCCCCTTAAACACACATCAAAAGCTGAAGTCTTATTCACAACAATATACGTGCCAGTTATACGCCCCAAAAATATGTTCATTTGAATGAATTTTGCGTCGAAATCAAACGAATCCCTAGATTACTTGTCCATTGTACGTGGAGTTCATAAAAAAAAAAATGACTTAAAACCCAATGACACAGGATTTGCTAAAACATAGCCCACCAATTTCATTAATATTCAACAATAAAATGGACCAGCAAAATATTGATAGTTTTCTTAGTATCTTAAAACTAGTGAATAATCCCACGACGTATATAAACAAAAAAGAGCAATTGGTCCTTTGATTCGACAGCTCATTAGTAGTCGATCATGGGACACCCTTCTCTGCCACTTAGCCCATGAGAGTTGCAATCGATGTTCCTTGACCTGTTAAGGAACTATTAATAGACACAGTTATAATTTTCTAACCTAACCAAGCTTGGAAGTTGAATTTTCACCCAAATCCAACCCAGATCAGCCCGAACCCAATTTGATCAGATATACTTCAAACCTTAATCTTCCTAATAGAAGCAGTTAGAAATCCTCCCACATTTATAATAATAGTAAACATTTTATCATAATAATATTGATTAGCAATATAAAATATATTGTCACAATCATGGTCGTTTAAATCGTTAAATTCAATTGTTTACTATTATAAATAGGAGGAAGAATAGAAAAAATAAGAAGACTTCAACTCGACAAAAGAATCATATTATATCAAAATGTGTAACCTTACACAAACTTAAACTCCGGGCCCAAGCAATCAACGGCGGATATATTTCGTATCGATAAATCTCTGATAATCCTTAATGATAATCATGCCTGGATATCAAGCCAATGAATCTATCTCATACACATGCTTACAAATCCGCAGCCAAGTGGGAAAGCTCATCAATGGCGATTCAAATGGTATGAGTATCTTCTTCATTAAATATCATAAACTCTTCTTAACACAAATAACAACAAACGGGCCTTGAGTCCCATTACTGGGGGAGTCAGCTACTACATATCACGTCGTGTCCTCAGAGCAAAAGTGAATCCACTTCCACAGTAAACTTCCGATGTGAGTCGGTTATTGGCATGCCTATGCCTGAGTTCCACCGCCTGAGGATGAGTCTGGTCACAAGTATTTCCCAACCCGAGCTGGCCGTGTTCACCCCAGCCCCATGTCCGAATTTCTCCATTTTCTGCAATCGCAGAGACAGAAACACAGTTGCGAATTCATCAGGGAGAAGTAAATAAGTGACGCAGTGATCGATAAAATGATATTAAGAATCTCACCTGTTACTAAAGCCGAGTGCTCAGCTCCGGCCGCAATCTGCGCAACCTTTATCCCATCAAGACCAGGCACTTTCAACAGATTTGATCCCCTTGAGTCTTTCACAGTTGTAAGGGAATTACAGAATTTAAAACACAATGAAGAAAACCGAAATGGAAACAGAAAAAAAAAAAAAGAGTAAAGGAGAATGGAAAAGGAAGATGGTAATTGGGATGTGGATTAGCAGCAAGGTTATCCAGCTTTCCTTGGATTATTTTCTTAGGGTATGTTTGGAAAGAAAATATGAAGGAAAAGAAAATAGTAAGAACAAAGTAAAAATAAAAATAAAAAATATTTATTTTTTTGTTTGAATGCTATGAAAATTCATATCAGAAAGAAATAAATTTTCAAGATGAACAATTTTCTTGTTTGGTTATCAAAGAAAAAATAAATAAATAAAATACATGCATTTAACAAGAAATTTTGATTTTTTTCCCTTCCATTTTTTAGATTTTCCACTTGATTTAAAATGGGAATTGATTTTCAATAAAACATCAATTTTTCACACATTTTCAATACTATTTTTTTCCCTTAAATCTTCCATCCAATTCAAACAACAAATAATATTTGCTTTCAACTATTTTTCATTTATTCGTATCTTCTTTGATCCAAACACTCTTGATATCATAGTCGAGGGCACATATCTAAAAGACAAACCCATCGGCAAATTAAGATTTGAGGTTTGATGCCCTACTAGATGCATTGAATGAAATATCAACTGATATAACATATCAGTATTAATTTTCAAATACTAATATTTTCTAATACATTGGCCGATATTTCCCCCCAATTCATGTCGTTTTGTTTCATAAAAAAATTTTCTTCCGATACCAATATACATTCCATTTTCTTGTTTTTGTCCTGCCAAACGAACATAACCATCTGGAAATATAACAGCTAATATCAGCTTGTCGGTTGCTTTACCAGATACATTCTGCACTGGATTTATCCTCTGAAGATCGTCCAATGCAGCATGGTGGTAACCACCGAGCATGAATAAGTCTCCTTCACCTGTTCATTGATCACAAAATTGCTACTCATGCACTGCAGAAATAAATAACTAAAGGAAATAAATTAACATGAATTAGATTTCATAGTTCACCTGTTGTTAGTAAAGCATGATTCCAACCCAGAGCAGCTTGTGTGAAACTCAAAGACGAAGGGAAACGCTGGGGAAAGGGCACATCTGAAGTGCCATTGAAGGTTCTTCCCCAAGTATACAACTTCCCATCAACTTATATAAAGGCACCAACCACAAAAAAATAAATAAAAAATAAATAAAATTAGAATTCAACACAAATAGGCAAAAGTGATGCTGGGTTGTCTAGCAGATAACCAGGTAAAATAGCAGTGTATATGTTAGGGTTTCGGGAGATGAGCATCAGTAAAATAAGAAATCATCACACAACAAAATAATAGAACATCTGATTTACATGGAAAATCCTAGAAAGGAAAAATCACTAATAAAGGAGGGAAAATTTTACTATTTTAAAAGAAAGAGTATAAGAGGTGGCCATGACCCAAAAAACTCTCTGAAAATCTCTCACACACAAACCCCAAAAACAGAACAGAGTATTTAAACTCAATTGAGCGGCCATCACTCAGATCACCTGCGGGTATGAGTCTGCTTGAGCTACCATCACGTGGTTCATATGCAGGCTGCTGCTAGAAATCTTCCAAAACCTGCAGCATGAGCAGCTAACAAAAGGCTAGCACGTTGAGATAACCTGCAGCCAGAAATCACTAAAAGTTTGCACCGTAAACTCTTTAGGTCAGAAATTCAAATGGCCGGTCATAAAAAATGAATTTGGGTCACACTTAATAGTGTATTATGCTATCGGCCTATTATTTAAGGACTGACACCGAAAATCTTCCCAAACCTGCAACATAAGCAGCTAATTTGCAACTAGCTTGCAGAAATCTCCTGCAGCCAGAAATCACTAAAAGTTTGCCCCATAAACTTTTCAAGTCAGATATTCAAATGGGCAAGTCGCACAAAACAAATAGATTTTCCTCACGTTCTTTCTTTCTTTATTTTTTTAAAGAAAAAATGAAATTATGGACTCGTATTTGGGAATACTTTAGATTAAACTCACCAGTTAATGCAGCACTATGGTCTCCATTTGCAGTAATGCTAGCAATTTTGGCATCTTCAAATCCTGAACTTAGTTGCGGATGACATAATGATTTGAACTTATCCCTTGAGATGCCCATCTGACCACGCTTTCCTGATCCAAATCCATAGACTTGTGTGCCGGGGCAACCTTGCATCACATCGATCTCTGATCCAATCACAAAGGTACAAAGTTGACAGTCAAAGAATAAGAAGGTGAAAAAGATAATGAAGATGAAACATTCCCAATAAAACCACCACAACTACTAACAAACATCAGATACAGACTACAAGTTCTTTTTTTTCTCTTTTGTAATCTTCTTTGTATGCGTCAAAGTTTTTTAAAAGGTAAGCCTTCTATTACGACTTGAAACTCAAGAGTTCAAACTATAGAAACAAAATTTATGCAACCACGGAAATGCTGTGCAAATTTGACCTTTCTCAAAGCTTGCAATATAGAAAGTCTCGTGTAATGGGTCAAACGTGTGTTTCAAGGTTTTTTTTCCACGTTGATCCAAAATAGCAAGTTTGAGCACCAAATATTCAATTCAATCAGCTTAAATCATATTATTAGACAGGCATCATCTGGTATTCATATAACCTTAGCTCTCAACAACAGTTTTGAATAATTAGCAACTAAAATGGTGTGCACGCAAGGCCCCAACATTATGGTATATGAGGAGGTTCAAATGCATGCAACCAAACCCTATACTACAGATATGATGTTTCCATGATCTGAATCAATGACTTTGAGCTCACCCCTGGCCAACAATGGCATCTAGAAATCCAAATCCAAATATTGTGAAATGGTTCCCTGTGAGCAAACTCAGACATTAAAGCAAGAGAAGCTCATAGAAAGATTCATTGTTTATACGGCATCACAGGAATCAAAATTTGTTCATCAAATTAACTTGATACTGAGGAATCCATAAATGATCTATGTCACAAAGTGCACCCTCGCAGGAACCAAAATGCAGACTTTAGTAAAGAAATAAAAATAAAGAAACAAATAAATTCCATCATTAGATTTGACTTTCCAAGAGATGGAGCTATATGGAATATATTGTATGAACAACATAGATAGAGACTCAAAAGTATCCATAACATATACAAACACAACGGCCAGTTGTCTTGTGAATTCTGCTATGTATATTGGAACCTTCCCATTGTCAAAATCAATTAAACTGCACGATTATCAAGAGATACATTCAACCTTGACATATGCTTAGTGAAAACAGGCCTTGGAGACTTGGAGCAATACATGACAAAATAGCATGACCATGCAGGCATTTGTTTCGGACATGGAATTTGAGAAAGAGCTTTTTCATAAATGAATGAAATGGTGAGTTCTGCAGCAGATTATGGAGAACCTTACCTCTAACTAGTACCAATGAATGGCGCATACCACAGGCTATCTGCTTAACAAACTTAGAACCAAAGAACAAAACCTCTGATGGGGAACTTTGAGACTGATAATCCCCATGCCCAAGTTGACCAAATGAGCCATCTCCACAAGTGAAAAGGTGTCCACAATCTGTAAATGTTATAGTTTAACATCATTAGAGGAAACGAAAGGAAAGGGGAACAGATTATGGATCTGACGAATCTGAAATGGGAATTCTATTGAGGAAAGAAAGCTATCAATATTAAAGATATGAGAACAACATATTACAATCACAACCCAATTAATTTTATCCATCAGAAAAATGGACAGTTAACTTCACCAGAGGAGATAACAGCGATAAGCTTCACTCAAGCACGAGTATCCTCAGAAAATTACTTGTCCAAGGAAAACGTAAATAGGGATTTTGCTTCTAAACGATGAAAACTACACCACATTACCCTTTCAAATGCAAACACAAAATGGTTCGACCAATAAAAAAAAACCCCAATAGAAAGAAGAAGACTAATGAAGACAATCATAGGGCGGACAATTCGACCAAATTCAACCTTAAGACCGTATTAATATGACCAAAAAACCATAGGGAATAAATTGACAAGATCTGGAAACAACTGAAACATCTAAGTTTTTTCATACAAATATACTTGATGAAAATTATTAACTTGATGATTAAAAAGAAAAAATAAGAAACCTGAAACAAAGCCAGAGTGGCTCCAACCAGCAGAAACGTGAGAAATAGCAAAGCTCTCCAAGGACTTTACAAGATTAGGGAGGGAGCAGTTAGCAGTATCGCCATGACCCAACTGCCCAGACGTTCCTCTTCCCCATGTAAAAACTTTTCCACCTGCCCAATTGAGAAATCGCCGTTTTAACTAAAATTACGGCATCTCCATCAATTCCATTCCAGTAACTTGAAGGTTATAAAGCGAGAGCGAGAGAGAGAGGGGGGATGTACAAGAGGTTAGGGCAATGACGTGGGCGCCGCCACAGGACAGGAGAGAGATGGGGCTGAAAGAGGAGAGAGAAGGAAGGTGAAGGAGTTGGGGACTGTAAGCGTCTTCGAGTTTGCCTGTGCCCAGCTGCCCTCCTGTTCCTGCTCCCCAACTCCATATCTCCTGCTGCTGTTCCTCTTCTTCGGCAACTCCCTTGTGTCTCGCGCTCTCCTCCATGGGTGCTCAGACTCGAAGAGCTCTGGATCAGCACGATTTTTAGACCCGATCTCATCAAAGTCGGGCTGGCCGGGCAAATGACAAGGTAATGATGTTGAATCGGGTTGAATTAAGTCATTAAAATAAATATACTAAATAAATAAATAAATAGTAGAAAAAAAATTAAACAGCATATTTATATTGATTCAATAATATTCATATACAATAATTAAATAACTTTTAAAATTTTAAATCCACTAAATAAATTTTCAGGTAAAATTTAAACATTACAACATAAATAGGGACTTCTAACCTTAAAGATTTTTTTTTTTTAAATTAAGATATTCACTTTTTTACTCTTATAATGATTTAATTATAAAAGTTTATCTCAAAGAAAATATAAATAAGTAAAATATAAATTTCTTTTAATAGAGATAAAAATTTTATACTAAAAAAAATTTTGAAAAATTAATTATTATTATTTTGAAAAATCACTTTAAAAATTCTAAAATTAATTATTTTTAAGTTACAAAAAATCCATAAAACAATTCTGAAGTATTATTATTTTGTCTAATCTCACTCCACAAACAATTAGAATCAAATAAATTATCATTTGAAAAATAAAATTTAAAAACTATACATATGTAAGATTATATTTATTATTCTGGGAAAATTAATGTAGTGTATTTAAAAAATAATATCAAATAGTTAATAAGTCTAAAAATTATAAATTATACAATTTTGAAAAGACTATGAAAACTAGTTTAATTTTAAATTTGAATTAAATTCAAATCAATTATATATATTGAGAATTATTATTGTAGCACTATCAATTTAAATGTTTAGCACCTACTTCTATACATTGTCTAATTTTATGGAATTATTATTTTAAGATATAAATATAAATGTATCATGCAATATATTCATAAAAATTTTATGATATCTAATTTCTGTTAAAATTTTAAATTTTATGACCACTATAAAAATTTAAATTAAATTAAATCAGTAATATGTACAAATATTAGCTTAGTGATCCTTTTTTGGTATTCATACCAATAAAATGATTTTTTATAGAATTTTATAAATTTTCAATTTAAATATATTTGATTCATTGAAATTATAATCAATTATAAATATATTTATTATTATAAAAAATAATTAAGATAATTTTATGCTAACAATTTTTCCCTTTTGATTATGACAAATAATTGATGCAATAATATATATATATATATATATCCATGAAAGTATGACATCAAATATATTTATTAAATAGATAAATTAATACATCAAATATAGATGTTCTTTCTCTTTTGTTATTTATCATAATACAAGCATAAAAACTATCCTTTAAAAAAAATATATGCTTACACATATCGATTTCTCTTCTAATAATACAAAATTATTTCACACAATGAAATTTATAAAATCATCAATAAAAAGAATGAAATAATATTATGACTAAAGTAAAACCTCCCCCTTTTATTTTCAATATGTCAATTTCTAATTTTTCAATCTAATTATCGGTATATTATCTTATATTATAAGATATAATTGACTTTTTTTTTATTAACTTATGCTAATTATGTTGTGTTTTAAGAAATTAACAAGTAACACATTTTTATCAAATAGGAAAAAAAATATTACCAATATCACCCAAAGTAATAAATTTTTTCTAAACTATTTCTAAATACGACTTTTTCTCCATCCTTATCTTTTTAGAAATTAAAATTTAGAATATCAATCGGTCATATATCTTAAGTATTTGCTATGGTAGAATCATTTTGTTTCTTTTTTTACATAAATCTCAAGCATATCTACAAAAAGTATCAAGCAATTGATTTTGATACCCAAATTTGTTTGGGTCCTTGAATATTAAACCCAAACTCTATTGTATTTTTTATGCCCACATTTTTTTAACATATAGTCAAATGAATATTGCATATTCTTACAATAATAAAAATATATAATTTGAATTATATCAATTTGTATAGGTTTTACAACATAATTTTTAAAATATATTTGTTTAATATTATTTCTAAATCTAATTTTGATTTTATCTATCACAAATCATGTTTTCTTCATGATTTATAATATGATTTATAATAAAAGTTTTCGCATTCTTTCCAAACAACTTCAACCCTTTTTTTTTTTAATATTTAAATACTTTTATTTTTGTCTTTTAAATTTCAACTAGAGACAATATGATTTATAATATCCGGGCATGTTGCTTTCAAAATAAATAATATTTTTATTACTTATATTATTTGTTAAATTCCTGATTTACTTATACCAAAAATTCTTGATATATATGTAGATTGTGTTTAAAAAAATAAACGAAGCATATAAAAAAGTATTATAAAAAGTAAAAATATTTAGAAATTACCCATACAGATATTTATAAGCTTTTTAATTTTTCGTCTTTAGATGAAGAAAAATATTTCACCATTTTCATCGATAATTTTTTATATTATTATTATATTTATTATTACATAAAAATCTCATGGTATAAATATTTCAATGGTATATATAACTAATATTAGAAGACAATTAAATAAAAATGATATAGTAAGTATTATGGTAAATATGATATATTATAACAATGTTTTAGCCCTCATGCTAAACAACTAAAAAAACATGGGATATATGCTTAATATACTATATTAGGGACATCATAACAAAATGATATTGTTAAACGACATAACCATATTTTTGATATATATGTAGATTGTATTTAAAAAAAAAAAAAGTAAACGAAGCATATAAAGAAAAGTACTATTAAAAGTTAAAAAAAAAATAATTAAAAATTATCCATACAAATATTTATAAACTTTTTGATTCTCCGTCTTTAAGTGAAAAAAAATATTTCACCACTTTCATCGATTACTTTTTATATTATTATTATATTTATTATTACATAAAAATCTCCTGGTATAAATATTTTGATCATATATATAACTAATATTAGAAGGCAATTAAATAAAAATAGAAAATTTATAGGATTTGACTGATATGGTAAGTATTATGATAAATGTGATATATTATGACAATGTCTTAGCCCTTATGCTAAACTACTAAAAAAAAAGCATAGTACATATGCTTAATATACTATATTGGAGACATCATAGTAGAATGGTATTGTTAAACGACGTAATCGTATTTTTGATATATATGTAGATTGTATTTACAAAAAAGTTCACGAAGCATATAAAGAAAAGCACTTAAAAAGTATTTAAAAAATTTTAAAATTATACATACAAACATTTATGAGCTTTTTAATTCTTCGTCTTTAAGTAAAGAAAAATATTTCACTACTTTTATTGATGACTTTTTATATTATTATTATATTTATTATTACATAAAACGCTCATGGTATAAATATTTTAATGGTATATATAACAAATATTAGAAGGCAATTAAATAAAAATATAAAAGTTATAGGATTTGATTGATATGGTAAATATTATGGTAAATATGATATATTATGACAATATTTTAGCCCTTATGCTAAACTACTAAAAAAGTATGGTATACATGCTTAATATACTATATTAGGCACATTATAGTAAATAGTATTATTAAATGATGTAATTGTATTTTAATGGATATGATTAGAAGTATGTTGAATAATATCTCTTTATTTAAATTTTTATAGATAAAAGCCATTAAGAGTATTGTGTATATATAACCAAGATCCTAATAAAGCAGTTCTAAAAATTCATTTTGAATTTCTTTTGAAGTGTTTAGTGAAGGTTATAACATATAATCCACCAAAAAAAAAATTAGAACTATTATTAAATTTTTTATTGATTATCTAGAGAAATCTAAAATGTATAGATTTTATTTTCCTAACAATAGGATAAAAAAAATAAAAATCAATAATATCAAATTTTTTAAGAATGGGTAAAAACATTGGGGTGGTATTTCACGAAACGTGAACATTAAAGCGGTTAGGGTACAAGTCTCTTTATCTATAACATTTAAAAAAATATTATTTTGACTATTATTAAAAAATTTAATAACGATGGATAACAAATTAATGATCACAATCTCCATGATGAGACTGTCATTGTTAAAGGAGTTGTAGAATAACCACAAGAACTAACATTTAAGAGATCTTATAGAGAAAGAAAATTCACTATTTTAAGTGATTATTTAATTTATCTATAAGATTTAGGTTTGATATAGATGTCACGTTTCAAACCTGGTGTTTGATTAATTAATTCTTAATTTATGATTTTAGAAATTCATGTATTTGTCTATCAACCAAAATCTAAAATAAAAATATTGGGACATAAATATGCAAAATGATAAATACTGATGAATGACTCGAATAGATGATGAGTCAAATCATAAGACCTAAATTATCACACTCAAAAGTGATTTTGAATACCGACTATACATAGCCTCGAAACATATATAATATCCGCACTAAAATTACAGTAAACATGTAATTTTTAGGAAACTAAATATGTAATTTTAAAACATGTAAAATTTATATTATAAAATTTTTAAACATGCAAAATTTACATGCAGAAATTATAGAAAATCAACGTCGTTAGTATATATTCTATCATTTATTTTAACTATAAAGCATGTACGAGTAATTAAGTATAAATTTAAGGCATGCATAATATATATTTAAAGATTTAAAACATGTAAGAAACTATATATGAAAATCAAGAATATGTAAGTCATTTAAATATAATTTAAATATAATAAGACATATTATAATATATCACCACTAAACAAATAAAAAACTCTATACAAATGAGAATAATTTTTTATATTTTTACATATCAAAAAAAATATCCTTATCGTTTTACAACTTGTAAGTTTTATTCATAATTTTTCAAATACTTATCATAGAGTGCATCATAATTTCTATAGAAACTTGAATATGAAAATTACAAATTATGTAAAAGTTACATTTATGTAATTTTTAAACATATGGGGCTGTTCACAACTATAATTATTGAAAAATTAGTAATATTTTATAATTTTATTATTTTCTTTCAATTGTCAAACATGTAAGAATAATTTAGAGTAATTTCAAAACATTTAAAGTCTATACTTAAGGATTTAGAATATATTAAAACATTATATACTAAAATCAAAGTACATAAAAGTATTTAAATATGATTTCAAAATATGTATAAATTTTAATATAAAAACTAGTTTGAAAAGTACAATATATGTAGGTTAAGAATATAAACTTCATAAAAATAATAGAAAATGGGAATGAGAATTTATATATATAAAGTATAAACACTTTACATATAAAATTATAATATGTATAGACATTTAACCTAATAAATACCCATTAAAACCAGATAGAATAGTAATAAGAGAAAAAGAGACATGGGATGCATTGCTTTAACTTGATTTTATCCAAAAATTATTTGATTTCTCTTTGATTTCTCCTTCTGCTACCTCTCTCCCGTATTTTTTTCTCCTCAACTCTATCTCTTTTCTCTCTAAAGAACCAACTCAAAATGCACAATCTTGGCCGAAAAACATGTTCTTATGACAAGTTGGTGTGTCATGTGTAAGTCAGGTACAGATCATGTGTGACCACGCACGTATGCCAATTAGGCATGCATCAAGTGTTAAGACAGAAGCCGTATAGTGCACAAGCATTCCCCAAATGCGTATTAAGTGCTAACATTTTGCTAAAGTCGTGCACAAGAGTCTTTCAGGCATGTATTGGACGCAAGCAATTTATCAAAGTACACTCGGGCATTGTAGAGGCCTCCTTTAGGGTCACCCTTTCTACCCAAAACGTGCATGTGCGCGTGTCATGTCTTAGTCAGGTGTCACTAAATCCAATATGACATAATCAGAATATTAATTTTGACCAAATTCTTTATTTGATATTAAAATTTTTCTTGATTAATTATGGTCTAAACTATAAATTAAAACTTGAAAAAGGACATTTCGTCCCAAATTATGCAATAATGTTTTGACCCCGTGTAAGATCAGTAGAAGTAGTACAAAATTAAATATTCAATACACGTAATGAATATTTATTTTTAGATGCCAACAATAATAAGTATAAAAAAATATATGCTAATAAGCAATAATAAAAAGATACAATTTTAGTAATGAAGGAAAAACTCGATATCTACGGTAATCGATAAAAATCCTCCGAGTTTCAATGGTCAGAAAAAAAAATACACTATGAATATCAACTTACAGATCGGGTGGTACAGACACGCTAATCTACTCGACTTACTCCCGTCTTGTGATCCCTATAAAGGAACTCTTTGGATTTGCCTGCTGCAACTGAATTGGACGCTTTCTGATTTTCACGTCAATCTTTTCTCTCGGACCGCTTGAAGTGACGAGCACGACTGGATCCCCTTTTTCAACTTACCAATGTCATCAACGAAGGTAGAAGGGTAGAAATGATGGATCAGTAAAGAGTAGGTGTTGAAAAAACTTGTTAGTACATGAAACACAATGATGAATGATCGATTTTCTCAATTGGAGCGAGATAGAGAAATAAGAGATGAATAATTCTCAAGGAGAGGCATTCCAAATGTTCAATCCAAAAGTTAGGGCAAATGAAATAAGGTGCATATATATAGAGGGCTTGAAAAACTGGTTTAAAAATTTTGCCCGTTGCCGTGGTGCTCATGTGCATCGAGGGTTTCACGAGAAACCCTACCTGTATTCGAGCGAGAAGGAGGCGAGCAGTGAGCGGAGGAGTTTGAAAATTTTTGCTTGAGCGAGTAGGAGGCTAGCAGCGAGTGCAGGTGTTCAGGAATTTTCGCTCAAGTGAGTAGGAGGCTAGTAGCGAGCGCAGGGGTACTGGAATTACAACTTAAGCTCGGTGGCAAGCGCACGGCAGGCGCGGTGCTCTTGGAACCTAGGAACAGACAATTACGTAAATATATTGATGCAGCACTTCGATGAAATATAAACCAACATCGACACATAACTAATTATGGATATAGAATATGCCAACCATAAAAATGACCATAAAAATCTCCCCATTTGACAATTTCATGATAAAAATATAAAGTAAAAAAATACAAGTGAAGCACGGGTTCAAACACCACCGAGATAGAATCCATATACATAAAAATCTACACCTAGTGAGAAATAAAAAATACAATATATAAATATAAAAATCTACACAAACAATGCTGTGTCAATACTGTAACTGCCGCGTTAATACTATAACATTGTTGCCTGGTCAAATATCGTTAGTACAAATAGGTATAATACAAGATGATATAGTATGGTGGTAACAATAATAAAGAAGATAATATATAGCAACAAAATGAATGAAAGTAAGGCAGTAGAAGATATGAAGTCAGCAAAAGAAATACAAACATCACAAAAATCCAAAAAAATTTCCCCTTACAAAAATAACAATGTCTCTCCCTAACATAAATAATAACGTCTCCCCCTAAAATACATATGGGCTCCCCCTATCAAAATAGCACAAATGGTCTCCCCCTTTTTGTCATGAAAAGCCAAAGAGAGGGGATCACTCAGAGCTTGAAAAATTGCCAGGGGACTGATGACCATAATCGCATCGCCACCGTCGAAGCTCAGCCGACTGGGTAGCCAAGTAGGCATCCATACGCTCAAAACCAACAAGTATATGCCACTGTAGCTGAGATTGGGAAATAATGATCCGATCATGCGATAAATACAGACGCTTAGAGCAATTGACAAGGCGGGACATTTGGCCCATTAGAGTAGCAGAGGAAGAGGTAGAGTGCCGGTGAGGAACAGACAGTCCGGGACCTGAGGAGCCAGGGAAGGACGAAGTGGAGCCAGATGGTCCATCCTCGGGCTAAGAGGAAGGCACCGCAGGGAGAGGCTCATTGAATGACTCCTGGGAGTCCATAGCAAATCGACGAAAATGGAACCGACTCTGAACAGAGGCAGTGGAGGTGATGAGGCGAGTAAGCTGGAGACAAGGCAGATCGAAAAAATGATGATCGAGGCCAGCAAGTAGCCGCTGAATAAGGCACTCATAGCGAAGATTATCATCCTTACGGGCGGTGAAGTGGAAGATAATGTGAGAAGTGAAGTGGGACGGCAAGTCGACGGGCTGGCCACTTAGCAGAGCATACAGGAACAAGGCTTTGTCCATGGAAATTGATAAAAAGTGAGAGACATGAAAAAGGTTCGTGAGTATGATGCGGCTCATGACCAGATACCTAGGGGAGAGAAAAGAGGTCTTAAAAGATTGCCCATTCTATTTCATGGGGGCACCATGAAGAAATGTAGCGGCCTCATTTCGATGAGGTCGGGAGAATGGAGAGAAAGGATAGTCAGGATTGATCACCCGATGAAAGCTAAGAGCTCGTGCAATCACATTCGGAGTAATCCGGTGGCATTTTCCCTGCAAGTAGGTGGAGAAGGAATAGGATTAAATATTAGAATAGAACTCTTGAATAAGAACAAGAGACGGAACAAGCAAACCGGTGTGGGCCGGGTCCCGGTGGCGGTCTGTGAAAATAGATGATATGGAAGGGTCAATGGAGGTCAGGCATAGTTCTCGTTCAATGGAGAGTTACCGATGGGACATGTGGGTGGTGAATAAGGCCTCAACCTCAGGACTGATAAAACGATTGGGAGCGGAGAGCCCACTAGGCCGATTGCGTTTGCCAATTGATTTTCTCGCCTAGGATTTTCTTAGGGCTGACATCTTAAACATACAAAAAAAATTTTAAGAACATGAAATAAGGTTATATTGACTCTCATATATATATATATATATATATTGTTTAGTTTCTTTTCGGTCCCTGGTGCTGCTTCTCCTTTTTTATTGGTAAATGTGAAGGGGTGTGCTATGTGAGCCACGAGAGGAAGGCACAGTGGCTGGCGGTGCAAAGCAACTGCCCGTGAGTGACACCGACTCCTTTTTTATTGGTAAATGTGAAGGGGTGTGCTATGTGAGCCACGAGAGGAAGGCACAGTGGCTGGCGGTGCAAAGCAACTGCCCGTGAGTGACACCGAGAAGAAATCCGCACAACGCCAGAGTTCCAGAAATGCAGCTTTAGGCACCGGAAAGGCATGGTGGGCGAGCGGATCCGGGACGGGTCTAGGGTTGGTAGTGCCCAGCCAGAACACCAGATCCATGGTTGGAGACATGGTGGGCGAACGGATCCTGGACAGGGTCAGGGAGGCGCCATTGATGTCGAAAGCACTACGGAAATAGGGGAAGAAGACAGGGGAAGAACCATGGCCGGCGCACCAGATCCACGCAATAATTGGTGGATTTGGAGCAAATGGGTAAGAAAACGGTAACCTATGAGAAGATCCAGCTAATAACGAAGGGAAGAGGGGCTGGTGACGCCATTAATGGCGGACGAAAAACATAGGGGAGTAAAGTGAGAGGAAGGAGAGAGATTACCTTGAAAACGTCCACAATAGAGAGGAAAGATGATAAATCTGGAGGTGAGTGAGAGAGGTAGAGGCTGCCGGTGAGAGGAAATCATGCGAGTAGCGAGAGAGTGTAACAAGGGTTTGCAAGGGACATGCTGCCCGCTGGAAGATAAAGGCGAGCAGCATGCGCTTGAGCCCGTGGTGGGTCAGCGCACAGAGTGTGCACCCTCCTTTTTTTGTTTTATTTGTGGTGTGTTTAACAAAAAATTCATCCAAAACAAAATTCCACTTTCTCCCTTTTTTGAAAAAAATATGCGTCATTCTTCGAGTGGCAAACAGACACCGTTGGCTGTTCTTAAAAATTTAAGACGCACACTATCCAAAGTTTTGGTGAGGATATTGGCCAGTTGATTGTCGATTTTAGTATGTTCAAGTGATATGACTCGAGTTCCCACGAGCTTACGATGAAATGATACCGAATATCGATATGTTTGGTGCGGGAGTGTTGGACTGGATTTTTAGAAATATTTATAGTACTAGTATTGTCACAGTAAATGAGCATAATATTCTGGGCAATATCGTAATCAACAAGCATTTGCTTCTTCCATAAGAGTTGTGTACAACAACTCCCCGTAGCAATGTATTCAGCTTCGGCTGTAGATAATGAGATGAAATTTTATTTCTTACTCATCCAAACTACCAGGTTGGAGCCCACATAAAAACATCCATTGGAGGTGCTCTTTCGATCATCAATATTTCAAGCCTAATCAGTAACGGAATATCCATCCAAGGCAAAATTTGAGTTGTTAGAAAAGAAAATCCCATAATCAGAAGTCCCGTTGATGTAACGAAT
Organism: Nepenthes gracilis; assembly: GCA_033239525.1. Classification (NCBI taxonomy): domain Eukaryota; kingdom Viridiplantae; phylum Streptophyta; class Magnoliopsida; order Caryophyllales; family Nepenthaceae; genus Nepenthes; species Nepenthes gracilis. Next base: position 5,291,588 of record BSYO01000015.1, on the reverse strand, counting down.
GATACGCTTCACAGCACTTAAATGGGATTCTTTTGGATAGGATTGATATCGGGCGCAGATACCGACACTAAATGCAATGTCAGGTCAGCTAGCGGTCAAATACAGGAGATTACCGTTCATACTTCTATAAAGAGTTGAATCGATACTCTTTCTTGTAGGATCACGATCCAGTTTTAAGGAAGTACTCAAGGGCGACCGGGTGTATCTGGAATTATCAAGATTGAAACGCTCGGCAAAATCCTTGGCATATTTGGCTTGAAAAATAAAAGTACCGTGAGAGAGTTGCCGAATTTATAAACCAAGAAAGTATATAAATTCTCCAACCATACTCATTTTATAATATCTTGGATCCCCGTTTGGATTATTTTTATATTTATTGTGATTTTGGATATTTCGGACGTGATAAAAATTAATTATAATATTTTAAAATTTTGAGGAATGATCAGGGTTATGGAGTGGCGCCCGAAGCGTGCCCGTGTTGTCATCCGAATATCAAGTTGGATTTCAGAATGAAATAAAATTAAAATAGAAAAAATATATATATATATAATAATAACAATAATAATTTATTTTATAAAAAAAGAAAAGAAAACAGAAGGGGGAAGAGGGAGTCGGGGAGAGAGAAGGGGATTAGGGTTGGTGCGGCGCGAAGAAGGAGGAGGAGGAAGAGAGAGAGGGAGACGGAGAAGAAGAGAGGAGGTTGGCGGTGGCTCGTCGGTGAGGTCGCGAAGGCTGCAATGTGCGGTGGCGCGGCATGGGAGGAGAGAATCGCGTGGGAGAGACGGTTGCGCGGAGATCGATGATGGCGGCCGTGTAGCGGCGCCGGTGCTGGCAGGGTGGTGCCGGGGAGGCCAACGACGGCTAGGAAAGTGGCACGATGGTGAATCGGCAGCAGAGGAGCAACGTCGGCTTGCGCAACAATGATGAGGAGAAGTCGCGCGTAGACAAGAACGAAGGAGAGAGGGGAGGGTGCGGTGGTAGAGAGGGGGCCGAATGGGTGGCAGCGGGGGTAACGGTGGTTGTGGGTGAGGCAGCGGTAGCCGCGAGGGAGGCGAGGAGGAGATGGTGCATGCAACAGAGGGTGGCACAGAGGAGAGAAAGAGGGCAACGGTGGGCTTCGCGTGAGGTAGGAGAGAGAAAGGTCCAAATTGGGTACTTCGAGACATCCTTTTTTCAGATTTGCTAAGTATGAGGTTAAGGCAAGTATCTTGTAATACTATTCTTGGTCTGATTTAATTTTTTATGCATTTTTACTATTGTGGAAGATTTTACTAACATATATGTATTTTTATACACAATTTATTAATTATGTACATGCATGTATGTTTTATCAGTTGTGCGGTAGTTTTACACTAGTATTTATGATTTGGAGGGTTTTTGGATACCCGAATAGTATATATGTATATTTGTATATCCGTATATTGTTGAACTATGAACCAAGCCTTGCATTAACCATGCATGTTGTTGGGGGCAGGGTCACTATGGGACCATGGCGATTCGAGACCCGATTGGCTGTTATATGTGATCCGAAGTATGAGATATTGCTATCGCTCCCAACGGGGAGGCTAAGTCTCGATGGGAACGTATATGATATGGCTACTTCCACCGAAAGGAAGGTTGAGACATTTAGTAGTTGACCTACCCCACTGTATATTTAAATGAGAACCATCGTAAGAAATTGATGAAAACTAATATATTCAGACGTCCTAATATATAACTAAAACTTGAGGTTGCATCCAAAATGACAGATGATAAAATACAGTGAGCAAATTCCTAATCTATAGGAGATAGAGTACATAAATGGCCTTGAGCTACGGGCCTAAATTGTAGCCGATATAGTTATGGTTATTGGACGATGGTAACCCTTCCTCAAATTGGTATTATTTATCTTTAGTTCTCCGATTTCGTGCATACTTCATAATTCTGTATGTATTTAGGTGGATAATGATTTTAAGATATATTGATTGGCTCACAGTTGGGCGATAAGAATGTCTCGTACGTATAAATATATGATAAACCCGAAACGTGTTTTGATTTATATTTTAGTTCCGACGATCTTCTCTTGATTTCTGCATTATGAGATTTAAATCCGGACGATGGTATGTGTCCCACAAGGATATGGTGACGGTTGCGATTATGTAATGTGATATCGAATTATATGATATGATATGATATCATCTGCGAGATTTTATCAAATCATTATTTATTATGAATATGTCCCAAAAGAACTGTTTAATATGGACGATGATTTAGTACGAGACATCTCCTCGGTTTTTAGAAATTTCATGAATATTGTGTTCTGTTTTACATTATTACTATGCAATATCCATGTTTCTGATTTATGTATACTATTTTATACGATATTGATACTTGATGAGCTTTAAACTCATATTTTCATATTTTATTCCTTTTAACTAGTGGCATGAATACGTTTGCAGGAGTTCAAATGTGATCTGAGGTAGCATATCTCTATCGGTTGGTAGAGATATTTATATTGGTATGTTTTTGATCCCGAGGTTGTATTATGATTATTGTTTATGGCCGGATGATGGCCCTGATCTTTGTATAGGATATATTGGAGTTATTAAATTATATTGATAAGTTGTTATATTCAATACCTCCCTTACGGTTGTGCATAGTAGGTTGTGTAATATGTTATCCAGATTTATATCCGATGAGATCTTATGCGGGTTTCATTATATCAGGTCCTATATGTATGACTGTCACGCTCCGGTTGGATTTTATAGTTGATGAAAATATTATTATTGATTTTATTTTTGACTTGCGTATATTGTGTTCCTGGGTCATGACACATTTCAAATTCCGAGGCCATACGGTCAACAAAGGAATGAGCATGGGAGTTGACTGTAGCACCAAAAATAATGTCATCAACATAAACTTGGGATACCAACATATATTTTTTGATCATTTTTACAAATAGAGTTTTATCAACACTACCCCGAATAAAACCGTGATCACTAAGGTACAAGATGAGACGCTTGTACCAAGCTCTGGGAGCTTGCTTAAATCCATATAGAGCCTTTTTTAGTTTGTACACATGGTCTAAAAATGTAGGATTCACAAAACCCTTTGGTTGTTCTACATAGACTTCCTCTTGAATGAAACCATTTATAAATGTACTTTTGACATCCATTTGATATAGTTTAAATCCCATGGTACAAGTAATAGACAGAAGAATATGGATTGATTCGAGACAAGACACAGGGGCAAAAGTCTCGTCGTAGTAAATATCTTCCACTTGAGTATATCATTGAGCAACAAGGAAAGCTTTATTTTTGATGATATTTTCATTTTTATCGGTTTTATTTTTAAAGATTCATTTGGTCTCGATGACATTTGTATGTGTAGAATGGGGAGCCAATGACCATACATCATTCCTCACAAATTGATTTAATTCCTCATGTAAGGCATTTGTCCAGCATTCATCGGATAAGGCATTTTCTATCTTTTTAGGTTCGATGTGAGAAATATAACAGCTATAGGCGAGTTGGTTTAAAACACGATGGCGTAGCCTCATACCTTCGCTCACATCGCCTAACATAAGGTCCTTTGGATGATTGAGTTTAACTCTGGCGGAAAGTTCCTTTGTAGGGATAGCGTTAGGAGTTGCTTACTCAATTATGGAAAGTGTTGAGTTGGGTGAAGAGTCAACATGATCATCCTCTTTATTAGAACAGTCAAAGATTTCAGGATGCTCATGAGGGATATCATTCACAATAACATTTATGGATTCCATAATCATTTGAGTGGGTAAATTGTAGACCCGATAGGCTCGACTAGTTAGGGAATATCTCAAGAATATTCCCTCATCACTTTTTGAGTCAAACTTGCATATATTTTTTTCTATCTCGTAAAATAAATATTGACTACCGAAGATATGAAAATACTTAACATTGGGTTCTTTCCTTTCCATAGTTTATATGAGGTTGTTTTTATCCCGAGTCTTAGGTAGACCCGGTTGATTATGTGACAAGTCGTACTCACAGCCTTGCCCCAAAAGTGCATGGCAACATTTTTATATTGCATCGTAGTTTTGGCCATTTCTTGAATAACCTAATTTTTGCATTCAACAATCCCATTTTATTAAGGGGTGATGGGGGATAAAAATTCATGGTGAATTCCTTCAGCATTACAAAAAGTTTCAAAATTAGAATTTTCAAACTCTTTTCCATGGTCACTTCGAGTTCTAATGATAGAAGTTTCTTTTTCATTAGTGAGTTTTCTACATAAAACTTTTATGTGGTCAAACATGTTAGATTTTTCTCAGATGAGGTCTATCCAAGAATACTTTGAGTAATCATCAACAATCACTAAAATATACTTTTTACCCTAAACTTTTAATTCTAGAAGGTCCCACGAGATCCATATAAATTAGTTCAAGGGGTTACAATGTGTGGATATCACTATGAGATAAGTGACTAGTTCTAATTTATTTTCCTAATTGACAAGGGCCAGACACATGATATTTTACATTCGGCAGTTTAGGAGCCCTTCCAACACAGCTTTTCTTCAAAATTTTTGATAGGCTTTTAAAATTTAAGTGGCCAAGTCGTTGATACCACAATTTTATAGTGTTAATTTTGGTGGAGTTGCATCCAAGAATGTGATTTGGCTCGATACCATAAAGATTATCGGGAGTTCTCTTGCCATCTAAGACAATTGAGCCATTTGTGTCGTAGATTGAACATTTGTCTTGGAAAAATTGCACCTCAAAGTTGTCATCACAGAATTGACTAATACTTAGGAGGTTAGATTTCAATCCTGAGACATACAAGATATCACAAGGTTTCGAGAGTCCAGATATACAAATCAGACCTCGCCTAAGAATACGTGCTCTAGCGCCATCACCAAAAACAGCCGTCCTATCAGGATGGTCTGACATCAAGGAGAACATGGCTTTATTTTCACACGTGTCTAGAGCATCCACTATTCAAGTACCACAGAGACTGATTTTAAACTTTTAAGGAAATATGAGCAACATTACATGAATATGTTTTTGAAGAGTTTTTCAACTCACTTTTCTTTATCCAGATTTTTCTCCCTAAATTCACTTTCTGATTTAACTTTTTTACATGTTAATTCAGTTACTAAATGTGATCAATAAGTTTATTTATTTTCAGTCCTTATTTTTTATTATACAGAAAATTCATGGTATAGTATCGAGGACGAATGTGACCAACTTTTTCACACGCATGACGGGTAGGCACAAATTTAGATATGGAAAAAGAGTTCATAGATCTTTGGTTGAAATTGGTATATGACTTGTAAGTTTTTGTGGGTTTATTCATGACCTTTTGACTACCTAAATTAGGCAAAGGAATTGAGCCAAATCTTTTCTCAATACGTTGAGGCACTGCCTTAGTGACTTTGGATGTGATAATATTTTTAAGTGAAATTTTTATGATGGGAATAAAAATAGTTTTAGGTTGTGGGCCGTGTTGAAAATTTTTTTTAACATACCCCAAAATCCTTTACTTTTCCAAGCCCCAATATATGATTAAGTTTTTGGCTTCTACATAAGAATTTTTTCAGATCGTTCTTAGTATTCTCAAGTTCCACTTCTAGAGAATTAATTTTAGCGATTAATGAGCTGTGTTTCACTTTTAGATCATGATGAGTAATAGTGGCACTCTTCAATTTTGTCATAACTTCTGTATTTTCTCTTTTCAGGTCGATGAGTTTACTGTTTAAAATTTTATTCATTTTCTTTACTTTCAAGTATTCCCTAAATAATTTATCATATACTTCTTGAAATCCATCAAAATCGTTATTAGATTCTTTATGAGAAGAGTCTGATTGTTCAGGAGGTGCATTGGTGGCTTCGTCACCACTAATAATAGATGTTTTGAATGCCATATAATTTACTTCATCATCTTCAAAGAATTTTTCATCGTGATTTGCATCATCTTCATCATCCATTAGAGACACATTCAAAATTTTTCCTTTTTGATGTTTAAAATTTGGGTACTTAGTCCAAATATGACTGAAGTTGTGGCATTTATGGCATTGGATTCCTTGGGGTTTCTTATTTTTGAAATATTTAGTTTTCTTTTTATCTTTCTTGATCAAAGTATGAGATAAATCAGTTTCCTAGAAGGGTCATTTGCTATTCTTATTTTTAACAAATTTCTTAAATTTTTTTACGAGCAATGCAAAATCCTCATCACTGCATGATTCATTGTCCGAGTGACGATCTTTCTCTTCCTTTACAGTTTTTAGGATAATTGATTTATTTTTTTTTGAATGAGAAAGAGTGTACTCATAAGTTTGAAGGGATTTAATAAATTTTTCTATTTTTAATTTATCTAAATATTTGCTTTCTTCAATGGTAGTGACTTTTGGTCTAAAATGTTCAGGCAAAGATCGTAAAACTTTTCAGACAATTATATTTTCAGGAATACGTTCTCCTAAATTGAATGCAGAGTTTACAATATTATTTAATTTTGTATAAAATTTATCAAATGTATTGTTATCTTCCATTCATATTTCTTCAAACTTAGTAATGAGTATTTATAATTTTAAATTTTTAACCAATTTAGTTCCTTCGTGAGTAATTTCAACAATATCCCAAACTTCCTTTGATATCTCACACATAGAAATACGTTTAAATTTTTTTTTAAAAAAATAACATATAATCCCTTACTATTCCAATTACATGCATCAAGTTCCTCTTTAGTTCACAAAGATAGTACTTTTGGTTCATTACCGATGAAACTTGTGGGTGGAGTCCACCCAATTTAGGTACTAGCCGAAACTCGCTCATCCATTGATTTGAAAAACGCTCTCATGCGTACTTTCCAGTATGCATAATTGCTCTCATCGAAGTAGGGAGGAACGGACAAGGATTGACTAGTATACATCGAGATCGGGGTCATGAATCGGGTTGAGTCTATGATACCAATTGAAAAATGACGTTTTGTCCCAAATTATCCAATAATGATTCAACCTCATGCATGATTAGTGGAAGCAGTACAAAATTAAATATTCAATACACGTAATGAATATTTATTTCTAAATGTCAACAATAATAACGAGCATAAAAATATATGATAATAGGCAATGATAAAAAAGACACAATTTTGGTAACGAACGAAAAACTTGATATCCACAGTAATCAAGAAAAACTTTCTGGGCTTCAACGGCTAGAGAAGGAAATGCACTATAAAAATTAATGTATAAATCCAGTGATACATACACGCTAATCTAACCGACTTACTCTCGTCTTGTGATCTCTACCAAGGAACTCCATGGATTTGCCCGCAGCAATGGAACCGGATACCTTCCGATCTTCACGTTAATCTTCTCTCTCGACCATTTGAAGTGGCGAGCACGACTGGATCCCCTTCTTCAACGTACCAACATCACTAACGAAGGTATAAGGGTAGAAATTATGGATCGATAAAGAGAGGATGTTGAGAAAACTTGTTAATACATTAAGCACAATCATGAAGGATCGGTTTTCGCAATTGGAGCGAGATTGGAGAAGTAAGAGATGAATAATTCTCAAGGAGAGGCGTTCTAAATGCTCAATCCAAAAGTTAGGACAAATGAAATAAGGTGCATACATATAGAGGGCTCGAAAAACAGGTTTAAAAATTTTACCCGTTGCCACGGCGCTCGAGCGTGGCTCGAACACTCGGCGAGTTCACCGAGGGTTTCACAAGAAACCCTATGTGCACTTGAGTGAGAAGGAGGCGAGCAACGAGCGGAGGTGTTCCGGAATTTTCGTTCGAGCGAGTATGAGGCTAGCAGTGAGCGCATGTGTTCAGGAATTTTCGCTCGAGCGAGTAGGAGGCTAGCAGCGAGCGCAAGGGTACTAGAATCACGGCTCGAGATCTATGGTGAGCGCACAGCAGGCGTGGTGCTCCTGGAATTCGTGAATGGACAGCTACATAAATATTTTGACGCAGCACTTCGTTAAAACACAAACCTACATCGACACATGACTAATTAAGAACACGAAATATGTTAACTATAAAAATAACCCTAACAAAACTCGTACCTTACAGATATCTAAGATCAAACATGACTCAAAGGGTATTTTCAAATGATATAAATCTGAATTTATGGTTAAAGGTTATACTTAAAGATATGTCATTGATTATAAATAGACTTTCTCTCTAATTTCAAAGAAGATATTTTTTAAAATGATAATATCATTAGTGATACATTTTAATTTTGAGTTATACCAAATTAATGTAAAAATTATATTTTTAAATGATAGTTTAGATGAAGAAATTTATATTAAGTAACGTGAAAGATTGTTTGTTAAATGACAAAAAAACTTAGTTTGTAAATTTTAAAAAATCAATATATAGACTTTCACTTTTTATATTAAAAAAAGGATTATGTGAAATATTCAGTTTTTTTTTTATTCTCTATCACTATGTTATAGGTATAATATCTAAATCAATGGAAAATATTTTCTTCTATATGAATCGATATTATTATATTCTAATTTCTTCCCGATACCTTTTAAGAAAAATCTCAAATTGAATCCCAAATTGATAGATTAATGTGAGCTCATCATGTAATTATGCACTTTTTGAATAGGAATCCTTTGTCTAAAAAATCTTAACTTTTGTGCTTTAGTGGGTCTCTAAGATCCTTTTGATAAGCTGAACAATAATAGTATTTTAAGTTTTATAATATATTTTATCCTTTAATTTTGTAAAAAAAAATATCACCGATCAATTTGTATACCTAAAAGTTAGTGAAAATAAGTTTATATTTTTTATTCTATATATTAATGATATATTACTTATAAATAGTGATCTTAAAAATTATATGAGACTAATGACTATCTTTCTAAAAATCTTAGCATATAAAATTTAAGTTAAGTAACTTATATGATAGGAATAAAAATATTTTTAAATATATTATATTGATAGTTAGGGTTAATTTAAAAAAGATATATCAAAAAAATTAAAAAAAAATTAAAATAAAGAACTGTACAACTATATTGTTCAAATTTAGAAATGTGATAAATTTAGTTTAATGTAATACTCACAAAATAAATGGGAACAAAATTAAATGAATGATATTTTTATGCGTCTAACATATGAAACTTGATATATATATATATATATACCAAATCAGACATAAGTTTCATAGTTAATATGTTTGAAAGATGCCAAAGTAATTCTAATATGAATCATTGAAGGCTGCAAAGAAATAATGAGATACTTACAAGAGATTAAAAATAACATACATACTTACAAAAAGTCAAATCATTTAGTAGTAGGGGATCCAAATTCAAATTATACTAGATATATAAACATCACAAAGTTTATATCTCAATATATTTTTCGTTTGGTTAAAGGAGCAATTTTATGGAAGAGTGGAAAACAATCTATAATTATTGTATTCACAATGAAAGTAGAGCATATGGTATACTTTAAATCCATCATATATGTATTATAACTATGATTTTATATTTCACAATTTGAAATTGTTAACAATATAGCTAAACTATTAAAAATTTGTTATAATATTTCTATACCAGTTTTTCAAAAAAGCTTCCATAAATATATTCAAAGATGTCTCTTTGTTCTCCAAGCTTAAAATCCTCTTTTTCATGGTTCACAATAGGCCTACCTCTCCATCTAATTTATAAGTAGCAAATTTCACATTTTCTTCCTCATAATAACTAATAACTTCAAACACCATCTCCACTCTATAAATCCAAACCACTGCCAATCGAGTTCAGATCACCAAAATACTTAGGGACTCATTTTAAAAAATGATTAAAGCGTGTCATACCATACCTTGAAATCCTACCTCCTCATTTTGTTCTAAGCATCATGTCTTATCTTTTAACTATTCGATCCATTATATCCGACATCTTGACCATCATAGCTAAATATTTCTCATCTGGTTTGATCCAACTCCTCGACTTTTTGATGTTTTAGGTACCCATTATATAACAATAATTAAATATTTAGTTTTTTAAAATTATATGAGACTTATCTTATTACTTTTTCTAATACCATTCTATCACGTCTCAGCCACAAGCAAGTAATAAATAATAATAATAATAATAACTAAATATTAATTTATAAATCATTAAAAATTTCAAATAATTCAAAAGTTGAATCGCTCAACTCATACTTGAAAATGAAAATAGCTTAATATTTACAAATAATAGTGCACAAAAATCTAGTTGAACTAAACTCTATTCAGCCTCAAACAATAATAATAAAACCCACTCGATCCAAAACTATTTGTAATGGAAAGCATATAACAAACATCCAAATAATCACAATACAAAATATACTAAAATCTATTTACTACTAAGTTTTCTAAATTATACAAAGTGTAATAAATCGAAATATATAATAACCTCAAACATTAATAAAATACAAATTCAAATCTAAATATAACTAAAAGAAATCTTCATGGATCCTCTATCAAAATCTTACAAATATCCAATATTCTCTGATTTAAAAGGGTTAGAAAATATAATAAAATATAAATCCTCAACTCTGCAAATATATATATTTATACAGTATACAAACCATATGAATAAATTAGATAGAAGGGTTGTAAAATTAGAGACATCATGTCAAATTTTAATATATTCAAATTAAAAACACAATATCCAAATATCGAGTGTCCTGGTATCAAATGTCCTATTATAATTTCATATGCAAAATTCGTAATACGTACACAAATACCAAATAATTCAAACTATATGAAATTATCTAAAGTCTAAATCATATGTCTTCTAAATACTCAAATGTTTAAAGTCTAATAATTTTAAATATCATATCAAAACCTATAAATCTCAATATCAAATATTTTAAAATATCAAATACAGTATAGGTAAAAATTTTAAAATCAAAATTATTCTAAAATCTAAAAACTAAGGATCAAATGGTAAAATTTTAAGAAATGATTATACGTATTTTCAATAATCTTAAAGTAAAATAGTACGATTTACATCCGTGGACATGCTATCTATAAATTAGTTTATATAAACGGGGCCAAATTTTATTTTTTTGTCACATATCAATGATAGATGCATTTCTCAAATATGTTTGATATATTAAGACGTTCGAATATATTATTTTTATTTAATTTTTTATAATGGTTCTCAATAAAATACCAAACTGTAGACTTTTTAGCAAATATTTAATATTTCTTTCTCTATAAAAAAGGTAAATATATTTTAAATTTTTTACTACATAAAAAAATATACATATTTAAAATTTTCACCCTAAAAAGTATAATTATTAAATCAAATATTAAAATAAAGTTTGATATGAAGTACTTACATATAAGGCCAAATATCAATATATAAGGGCCAAGTATATGAGTTTAATAACTTTTCTTCATAAATATTTTTATATATAAATATATTATTTTAAAATATTTACTTATTCTATGACAACAAATAAATTTTTTAAATTTTTAGTAAAATCTAATAAAATTTTAAAATAATCAATAAAAACTATATATATATAATGAGGCGGTAAATGGTAATGTATATAAATAGTAAAAGTTAAAAAATATAAATAAAAATCAAAAGATTCTAAAATCGACCAAACATTATGCTTTAAAAGTATTTATATTAAACATCTAATTTAGTGGATATGACTCCCAAAAGTTTTAAAATATTCTTTATCTCTTTATCTCTCTTCTTCTTTTTTCCTCTTTTTCTCTCTCTTCTCTCTCTTTCTCGCACGAAAATGACCGCTGCAATTGTGCTTGGCCTTCTTATAAAACAATTGGCACATTAACACAAAATAAGCTCATATCAGGCATCATTCTATTATATAAGCATGTATTAGTACTATAGCAAGTGCAACTCAGACACCAACATTTTACCATAAATGCGCCTAAATATCCCAAAAGCATACATTAGACATATGACTATTGCCTCAAACACGCATAAGTATGGAAACATGTGTTCATCAAATACCAAGCCTAATTTCACGTAATTATTTTTTTAATTTTTTATTATATAATTATTTTTTAAATTGACCAAAAATTATATTAATAATATTATCATAAATAATAAATAAAAATTAATTATTTTATTGAATCACTATATCCATCAAAGTATATTTTTATAATCAATATCTTCATTTGAATAAGTAAGTAATTTTATGTAAGGACAAAACAGATCTATATGGCAAATCTAAATTTAAAAAGAAAAACCAACAAACACAGAAGGAAACAATACCAACTACCATACCTAAATAAAACACAAAAGAAAAAAAAAAAGTCTAACCAGAGCCAATGGCAACTGCTACAAGTCAATACTAATCATATAACTAGTCAGTCCACATTTAATTGTTAAGTAGTCCAAAGCAAACGAGAAGTTGCACTCGCCACCGTACAGATTGTCCTTATAAAATACACATTTGTTATGCTCATTCAAAATAAAAGTACATGTACTTTAAAGTATAATGTATTAATTTTTTAACTATCGTAATTTTAAGTAATTAAGATAATATAATTAAAATTAGACTTAATACATATAAAAAAATTGAGTTTTAAAAATGGTTGACTGCCGCGGCGGGGGACGTCTGCCGTGTGCTCAAGTGCCGCTGTAGGCACTGGATTTAGGTGAGCCAGGCTGGCACTTGAGTGCCAGCCCGCAATATAAGAGCCCAGTGGCTCCTTTCCGCGTCATTCACGTGGAGAAAGAGAGAGGTAGAGGAGAGAGATAACGCGAAGGAAAAGAGAGAGAAGGAGGAGATCGAAACTCTCGGGTTCGATTCCGATTTGGAGATAGTTAGAGAAGTTGTAGAGCGGCTTGATGTAAGTGCACCCATACTCTCCTCTTTCGTTTATTTGCACTTTTGTTTCGTTTTCTTTAGGTATCATCGTTCTGATACCTGATTAAATTTATATTTTGTATTACCCAAGACCTAAATATGAAAATATTTCGACTTCATATCCGATTTGTGAGATTTGCGCGATGTTTTACACCCGAAAACCCTAACTCACACCCAAACCATTTTACCCATTTATTTTTGATCTTATGTACGATTTGCCTTTAGATAATCGAAACCCGTGACTTGAGCATGCACATATGTGGATTTCATACCCGATTTTGTAATTTTGACCAATTTTTAAACGTGGAACTCTAACCCCGCGCCCAAACCATTTTACCCGTTTATTTTAAAATTTTTACATAAATTAACTTTAGAATATTATTACCCATGCATTGAACATATAAATTTAACTATTGGGTGTCTGATTTGGTAATTTTATGCGGTTTGGTACACCCGAAAATCCTAACCCATGCTCCCTTAGATTTTTATCTGGATTAATTATTATTTATGTATAATTTGGCTTTAGAAATTTGTAACCCTAACTTTATGGATGCGGGTATTCCGTATATTTGGAATTGTGTACATAAATTTTATATATGTTACTTTTATATATTCTAAAAATATTATCAGACGTAAATAGTAATATTTAACCGTATTTATATTAAATATGTTATCTTGTGTATGCTCCGAAAATTATGTTATATGCAATTATGAAGGTATTTGTTGTCTGAAAAGTTTTAAAGTTATGTTTGGCTCATTATTATAAGAATTTCTTAATCATTTTAAATTTTAAGATAATTTGTGCATGTATTTAAAGGCATATGAAGATTTAAACTCACAAGAATATAGAAAATATATATTTGTATCTATCAGATTATGAAATCTGCATCCGTATTTATAAAGATATGAAATTATGAATTTGTATCAAGTAATTAAAATTCTACAATTTGTTATCTATTATTTGATATTTAAAACTTTCTCCTAATGTGAGAAGTTTTAAAAAAGAGAAGTATGAATATTTGTACAGAGTCTCCAATATAAAATATGAGAAGAAATCATAAAATTGGACCAACAAATTATATTTCAGATGATAGAATTCCCTAACAGATCTTAAAATATTACAGTGATAAATCGAGAAACTGCCTGGGCCACGGGATATGCTATGGTGGTATAAGAATAAGGACTATTGGCCAAATATATCCGAAATTATTGATATATCGTCTACCACGGGATGTTAAATTTAATGTACGTTGGTAGGTCTTTGATTGTGTGAACCAAACACAATCATTTCCTCGATTTATCTACTCCATTAGTTGATAAAATTTACTGGTCTTAATCCACAAAGGTAAGAAAATTTCTACATGTTTTAGAATATAAATGAATTAGAAATAAAATGTAAAAGATAAATATGTTTCAAAAATATATTTGTTTATGTTCCATGTTTATACATTTATATTATACTTCTATATCCTTCCTTTGTTTTATTTTAAGTATATTACTTACTATCCTTGATTATATTTTGCCTTGCTGAACATTAGGTTTACTCATTATTGTTTCCTTGCCTTCAGTAAAGGACGAGCTTATACTCGACTAGGCGGAGTAGAGGATTAGAAGTTGATTAGGCGGAAGACTTGGAAGATTATTTCTTGGACTTGGATTTTGAGGCTCTGTACTTATATTTGGAAGACTTCTTGTGTTATTTGATGAATTTGTATCTGTTGTATTGAGGATGTACAGATAATTTAATTCCGCTGCTGTATTAATGGTTATATATATATATACTTCCACATGATCATTATGATTTGTATTTTGCTATCTAGTGGCATTTCTCTGTCCAAGGTTGTGTCCGAAGATACGATGTTAGAGTTACAAATATATTATAGTCTTTGCATCTTGTATTATCTGTTGTGGATATTTATATGTATTGTATAGAGATATTATATAGGTTTGTATTAGTTTGACGACCGTTTTTCGGCCGAAGTTCTACTAAATTTCGGTTAGAAAAATGTGGTCCATCAAAATTAGTATCAGAGATAAGAGATATTTTAGGTTTAATCTGAATCTTATCCAAAAATTTAGGTTAGAATAAGATAGATTGAATAAATAGAGGAAGGCGTAGGATAATTAAATTAGATTGGGTAAGTTAACTTGTTGGCATGTCAACAAGATGATAAGTTGTTAAATATTCGAGTTTGAGGTTTTGGTGGTAACTTAAGGCGATACCAGAATTTTTGAGATAATTGCCATGATTGTGTTTCCTAAGTTGATTATAAATCGAGGATTATGGATTTTCTCTTAGATGTATCGATATTGGTGTCTGATATAAATCAATAAATTTGGGTCGCATGAGGACTTTTAGTGCGCTAGTAAAGGATCAATCAGTGTTGCGTAGCAGAACAGATGGTCCGTGTATTTTAAGGTTTAGTTTGAAGTTTGAAGTAAACGATCATTTTCGAAACTCAAGATAAACTAAAGTAGAAATTCGTTAGTTCATTTGAGGTTTTGAATTAAGTCGATGAATTAGTCAGTAAAATTTGGTTAAGGTTCCCTATGAAGGATTATTTTATCAAGGAAGTGTCTTAGGAACCCAAAGAAGAAATTTAGAAGGATTTTTCCCAATTGTTGAATGTTAAAGTTCGTTAAATTTTGAGAACGAAATTTCTATAAGTGGGAGAGAATTGTAATATACTAGTTTTTCGAACATTATAATTTCGGATAATTAAGGTAATATAATAAAAAATAGGCTTAATATATATGGCAAAATTGTGTGTTCGGAAGCAATTGGAAGTAGTAGCAGGGGACGTTTGTACAGCGCTCGTTCCAATGGACCCGCGACTGTTGGGCGCTCAAGCGCCGTAGCAGGCGCTAGATCCAGGGCCTCGGCACCTGCAGGACGCTGAATCCAGGCGCATACCACCAACCCACAATATAAGAGCGCAATGACTCTTTTCCGCATCATTCACGAGGGGATATTAATGATCTCGGATATTAATGAACTCTATAGAAGAGTTATCTATCAAAACAATACTCTTACCAATTTATTAACAACAAGTAGATCTACGCTATGGGAATTAGTAATGTGTCAGGAGAAATTGGTACAAGAAGCCGTAGATACACTTCTTGATAATGGAATCCGCGGACAACCAATAAGGGATGGTCATAATAAAGTTTACAAGTCATTTTCAGATGTAATTAAAGAGAAAGAGAAAAAATTTCGTGAGACTCTGCTTGGCAAACAGGCCGATTGAGAGAGAACGCGAAGGAGAAGAGAGAAAAGGAGGAGATTGAAGCTCTCAAATTCGATTTCGACTTGGAGCTAGTTAGAAAAGTTATAAATCGGATCGAGATAAGTGCACTCATACTCCCCTCTTTCATTTATTTGCACTTTCGTTTTATTTTCTTCAGGTATTCTCATTCTGATACCCAATTAAGTTTATATATTTTTATTACTCATGACCTAAATATGAAAATACTTCGATTTCATATCCGATTTATGAGATTTGTACAGCATTTCACACCCGAAAATTCTAACCCTCGTTCGGACCATTTTACCCGTTTATTTTGGGTTTTATATATGATTTGACTTTAGATAATTGAAACCCATGATTGGAGCATACATATATGTGGATTTTATGTTCGATTTTATAGTTTTGACCTATTTTTGAATGTGGAACCCTAACCCCATGCTGGAACCATTTTACTCGTTTATTTTAGAATTTTTACATAAATTGGCTTTTGAATATTGTTACTCATGCCTTGAACATGTTAATTTAACAGCTGGATGTCTGATTTGGTAATTTTATATGGTTTGGTACACCTGAAAACGCTAACCCGCGCCCCTTAGATTTTTACCTGAATTAATTGTAATTTATGCATGATTTGGCCTTAAAAATTCATAACCCCAACTTTATGAACGCTGGTACTCCGTATATTTTGTAATATGCACATAAGTTTTATATATGTTAATTTTATTTCGAAAATATTATCGGACATAAATAGTAATATTTAATCATATTTATATTAAATATGTTATCTTGTATATATTTTAAAAATTATGTTATATGAAATTGTGAAAGAATTTGTTATCTAAAAGTCCTAAAATTATGTTTGGCTCATTATGATAAAAATTTCTTAATCGTTCTAAGCTTTAAGATAATTTTTGCATATATTTAAAAATATGTGAAGATTTAAACTCACAAAAAAATACAAAATATGTATCTGTATCTATCAAAATATAAAATCTGTATCCGTATTTGTAAGGATATGAAATTATAAATTTGTATCAAATAATTAAAACTTTGTAATTTGTTATCTGTTATTTGATATTTGAAACTTTCTTCCGGTGTGAGAAGTTTAAAGAAAGAGAAGTATGAATATTTTTACAGAGCCTCCAATATGAAATATAAAAAAAAATCATAAAATTGAACCAAGGACTTATATTTCAGATGGTAAGATTTCCTAATATGTTTTAAGATATTACAGTAATAAATTGAGGAATTGTCCTCAGCCATGGTGATGCTATAGTGGCATAATAATAAGTACTATTGACCTAATATATCCAGGATGATAGGTATATCGTCTACCATGAAACGTTAAATTCAAAGTACATGGGCAGGCCTTAGATTGTGTGGATCGAATATAATCTTTTTCTCGATTTATCTACTCCGTTAACTGGTAATGTCTGCTAGTCTTGGTCTACAAAGACAATAAAATTTTTGCATATTTTAAAATGTAAAGGAATCAAAAATAAAATGTAAAAGATAAATATATTCTAGAAATACATTTATTCATGTTCCATATTTATGCATTTATATTATACTTTTATATCATTTCTTTATTTTATTTTAAGTATATGACTTATTGTCCTTAATTATATTGTATCTTATTAAGTATCAAGCTCACTCTTTGCTATTTTCTTACCTTCAATAAAGTACAAGTATACACCCGATTAGGCGGAGTAAAGGATTAGAAGTCGATTAGGCGGAAGATTTGGAGGATTATTTCATGGACTTGGATTTTGAGGCTCTGTACTTATGCTTGGAAGACTTCTTGTGCCTTTTGATGAATTTGTATCTATTGTATTGAAGATGTACAGATAATTTAGTATCGTTGCTATATTAATGGTTATATATATATATATATACTTTCGCATGATTATTATGATTTGTATTTTGGTATCTAGTGGCATCATTTTATCCGATATTGTATCCGAAGACGCGATGTTGGAACCACAATTATATTGTGACATTTGGATCCTATATTATCCGTTGTTAATATTTATATGTATTGTACATGGATATTGTACATGCTTGTATTAATCTAACGGTCGTTTTTCAATCAAAATTTTGTCAAATTTCGGTTAAAAAAATGTGGTTCGTCACATAAAGAGTCAATCTTGTCTTTTAATTGTTCTTCTTATTATTTTTTTATTTGAAATCACTCATCTAATTGTCATATCTAAATCCTCGTAATGCCAAGAACAACTAATTTTACTACAGGTATATCCCAAATTTGTTTGGTAAACTTACAAATGAAGAAGAGATAATCAATAGATTCAACAATATTCTTGTGAAAGGCATACCTAGAAGGGATATGGAAAAATCTCAAATTGCCCTTGGTATCTATGAGCTTTCTAATAGTAACTAAAGAGTAAAAGTATGGGATGGTAGATAAGAGGGGCTCCAAGCAATATGAGTCCCAGAAACCCTGGGTTCATCGAGTTAAAAGGTTCTCTATATTGATTTAATAGTGAAATAACTGTTATTCACAAACATTCAAAAAACAAAATTAGAAAAGTTCGGATTGAGATCGTAATTCTACCATATCTGGAGAAAAGAACCTACAGCCACCCATGCACAATTAGGCCATCATAAGTTAATTTTGCAAATAATAAAGTCAATTCTTGTATTTCTTGGAAGGTTTGATTCCAAAGTAACCCGACATGGAAAAGTTGTGGTGTGGGTCCCAAGCAGGTATCACCAATCTAACCAAAGAATGCATGTATATGTATATGGTCCAATCGCAGTTATAACTAAAGATTGAAAGGAACAAAAAAGATTTATAAGATAAATATATATATATATATCCTATTAAACTAAAAATATATCGAATATACATTCAGTCATATTCATTTAAGTATCATTTTGTGATTGAAACTGAATCAACAAGGATGCTTTAACAAATTTTTAATTTATACATAACTCATATATAAATAGGTTAGATTAAAGACCATTAAAATTCTTCAACGAACTTTTATTAATCATCCTTCTTATAAATAATCTCCATCCGTAAAATAAAATAAATTTATACTAACTATTATCAGCTAAACATAAGATATAATTTTAAAAATATTTGTGAACACAAAAGGCAATAAAAATGAAATTATAACAAAACTATGCAAGACTTTGAATAATGGACACCCAAAATATCACCCCAAATTCTGTGTTATTATTATGCAACTCCAGCCTTGGGTTAATATCTTTATGTATTTTAATTTATAGAATATTATTATAAAAGATTGAAATAAATAATGAGTTTAGAAATAGAATGATGTGAAACTATTAATAAAATATATTGGATTAATAAAATTATAAATTAATATGATTAAAATTTATTTATTAATTAAAATTTCCCGTATCATAAGTTAATATTTTAATTTTCTTATTATATTAGAAGTACATTGTAATGGTTCATATATTATAAATATTTTATTGATCATATTAATATGCTAAATATTCTTGCTATGTCATACAAATATAATTTATTTATTAATCGATTATGTGCTATGTTATATTATTCATTTATTTGGTAAATTATATTTAAATTTAATTTATTGATATAATTATTGATTATACTAAATTTATATTACGGGATATTTTGTTATACTCATAACTGGATATCAACACGACGCATCAATTATTTTGGACTGGCTTGACACGAGGACATGACACGCACGTGCAAACGGGGTCAAATGAGAGGTACCGAACGCCCCACCACCGGCCGGCGAGAAAGCGATGTCGGCTCCGCCCAACGTGGTGGTGGCCACTTCTTCCGTCCCCGCCATCGCCTCGCTTATCTGCATCCCCCGAAAGGCGATTATCAGACAGCGAAACACGTCTCTCTCGGCTTTCAACAACTCCGTCGTCTGCTGCCACGTCCCTGTTCCGTGGGTCCCGTGATATTTGTTAGTTTTTCTTAATAACGAAAAAAACAAGTATAAATTAACACATATATATTTTTTTTATTTTTTTCTTTTTAAATTGTATTTTAATTTTAATCTTTATAATTTTATACCAACTTATATTTTATAATTATTTCTACTCTGTAAAAAATAAAAATAAAAATGACTGTATTTCAATCTGGGTTTATTTTTATCATCTCAGATTATAAATTGATTATAAATCACCAAGAATCATTAAAAAATCAATTATTATTTATAAATTTTATTTTATTTTACTTTTTATTCTATTTATCTCCTTTTTCATATTATTTTAAATATTTTTTATATAATTAATTAAATGATTATTGTTTTAACTTTTTAATTAACCAATAATTACTATTTACTTCTCTAAAATTAATTTGTGATACTTTTCCCTGAACTAATTGGCCTTTTATTAAATATTAAATTTTAATATTTTTAATAAAAATAATAATTATAATTGAGACTAAATAAATATTTTAATATATTATTTAAAATTAAGATTCTATTATAAAAGTGAATCTAAATTTAAATAATATGATAATTTATTTGAATTTGAGAAATTAAACTATGTACTTTTGATATTTAACCAAATTAAAAAGGGCAAAAAGTTATGCAATAGGTTCATGATTTTTAAGGCATTTTGTTCTATTGCTAGTCAAACACGGGATCATTGTGTTTAAATGTTAAAATAGTTAATTTAGCTTACAGAGATAAAGATTAGAACTGATTAAAATTAAATCGGTTGACAGGTTTGATCCCCGAGCCCAAAGTTCTGTAGGGTTTAGCGAGTTTATATAATCATTATAGATTATCAATGTTAACAAATTAGACTCAATTAACTATTTAGATTTAATACTGTCACGAATAAAAATAGTCAGTCTGATCAAAATTATAAATTTTCATCAATATACAAGCATGAATTTAAATTAATAGTATCAATAAATTATATTTTGTATAATTATTAAATTTATTATATAAAAATTATTCATTTAAATTATTTATGTATTGATTTTTTTTCCTGCTACAATATTTTTGAAATAGGTTATATTTTTAGATATTTTTATATAATTATAAATTTTTAAATTAAATACTTAAAATGTTAATAGATTGGTTTAAACTGACCAAATTTTAGTTATGAATATATATAACTATATTTTAGCTCAAATATACAGACTTATTATAGCTTGACCCGACTTGTGATCATAATTTCACATTTAAATTTGATCAAAATTTGATTCAAACTCGATTTTAATTAGATATAAATAAGATTATTCATATGCAAAGCTCATGGGTGTATAGTTGATTTTTGCTTGTTTTGACCAAATTTTCACCCGGGCTGTCTTAGTAGAAGAAGACAGTGGGACCGAAATATCCATTTGGGCCCAGAGGAAAGTAGATTTAGATTCCTTCCTGTTCCTTCAATTCATGTTTTAGGGTTTGTTTAGATTTTAAAAAGTTTGAAGAAAGAAAATAATGAAAGAAATAAAAATAAAAATGATAAAAAAATAAAAGATAGATTATTTTTTAAAATATGATTATTTCAATATAAATTTTTAGTCATATATTTTTATGATTTTCAAGCCATTCAAATATACAAAAGTATTTTTATTCTATTTATTCTATTTTTAAAACATTTTTAAACCAAAATTAATATTTAGAAAATTTTCATTTACATTGAAAATTTTTCGATAATTGGGAATAGAAGAGGTAAAAACCTTGAGGATCTACTCAATAATAAATTCATTTTAAATGTTACAATTTAAATTATAGAAATACAATCTTTATATTTTTCAGATACTTTAATTGATGTTAAAATGTATATTAGTTCTTTATATACTTGGCAACACGAAAGTTTTATGTTGGGCATAAAACACGACTATATATTAGATCCACTTAATACCTTTCTATGCGAGTTTAGTGGAAAACCGGACAAGTAGAAAAAAAAAGACAATCATAGATATCAGATCCAAGTAAATTTTTATATAGAAACCCCTTCTCAAATCAACAAAAAACTACAATGTCTTCATATCTACATATAGTAATTCATTTTTCAATACTATTGTTTCGCTCAAGCGTTATTTGAGCACCAGTTGTGTGCCAAGCTACTGCCACAAAGATTATTATCAACGGCTCAAAGAATTCTTATGGAAGTCATTTATCTTAACATTTTATGCACTAAGGTACCCATTTCTCCAAAGATGGAGCATGTTACTACAAAATATTATTTACAAAAGATTATTAAGTGTGAGATCATTTGCATTTATAGATTTCATATTTTGATAGAGTTATGAATTTTAAGCTAGGTTTTAACTTTTAAACTTTGACAATTTGGATTACATATACGGAATCCTGCTTAGCAAATAGATTTGCTCGTACTAAAAACAAATATGATCGGAGTTATATATATGGAACTTCAATTTTTTATGGCATGGATGAAAATATTTATATTAATTATATGTATAGTTGTATTAATTGTATTGGGTAATATATCGATATTAAATGAATCATACACAAAATTTTCTTACAAATTGAAATCCATTAGACACATACTAGCTGTCATATTAAAA
Source organism: Nepenthes gracilis (assembly GCA_033239525.1). Lineage (NCBI taxonomy): Eukaryota > Viridiplantae > Streptophyta > Magnoliopsida > Caryophyllales > Nepenthaceae > Nepenthes > Nepenthes gracilis. The sequence continues at coordinate 5,269,014 of BSYO01000015.1, read as the reverse complement.
ATATTATATGTATCAATTGATACATTATAAAATATAATCAATATAATGACATGTCCTAATTTTATTGTAGTATCAAAAAATTATAAAATATTACCAATATAGTGAAATGTCCAAATTTCATTATGGCATCATGCTAATAAACATAGATACGAAGGTCAAGAAGTTAGGAAATATAAGTTTTTAAATAAAAAAAAGTACTCATATTATCTATAAATCAATAAAAACGTATTAGATTTTAATTATGGACATATATATTTATATTTATTGTCTAAATAATAAAATTTACTATAGTTTGATCTAATTTAATGGTTATAATTTGACATTTAAATTTATTTTGAGCTCAATTAAAGTCCGATTTTGATAGTGTAAAAATAGGATTATTAATATGGGAAGCTAATGAATGTATGGTTTAAGTAGTAGTTCTCCTTGAGAGTCTACAATGTTTAATTTTTTCTTGCTTTCACCAAACTTTCAACAGGCTGTCTTAATAGCAGGAGACAGTGGGTCACAAATATCCATGTTGGCCCACAGAAAAGTGGATTTAAATTTCTTCCAAATCCACCGATTCGTGTCTTAGCTAGGCAATGCTTTCCACATGCATTGCTATCCTTCAGGCAAATTTCATTTATGCTGAAGATTTTTCAACAATAGGGAAGAGAAGAGGCAATGAGCTTTGAGGATGTGCTCAAAGTTTGGGTTGTCTTTGAATATTGCAATTCAAATCATATGAATAATATTTTTATATTTTATAGTTATTTTATTAGAGGTCAAAATATATATCAGATTCTCATGTACTTAACAATATAAAAACTTCATGTTAGAGATAATATACTATTATAAAATACTTGGATTAATTTAGCATATCTCTGTGAAGACTTTGCAGTAAACCAATAAATTGTTAGAACAAGAAAGGGATAACCAGTCGGACAAGCACCAAACCATTCACATGCACAACGAACTGAAAATAGCAATGGGAAGGAATAAAATATAGGAGAAAAATATCGCCAAATCTTACGTAGAAAACCCTTTGAAATAAGAAAAAAATTATAAAATTTCAGTCCACAAATATATCTACTATGTGTGAGAACTAGTTATAGAAACCCACTCGACTACACAAGCTTATTCGAGAAGAAGATGAAGAATAGAGTACAAGAACACACACAGTTTTCTTACTACTCTCTATTACACTGCATCCTTTTTCTCTACTGAAAATTCTAACACTCTCACGTTCTGTGCGGCACATTCTCTATAAAACCTTACCTCACACACACTTAGAGTGCAATATATATACACAGGTTGTTGAACGTAACAGCCATACCAATGTGGAGAATATACGTACTGGTGGCAGCCTGGCAGCCTACAAATCTGTAACATCTCTACAAATTGTCGTGCCCTACAAAATGACCCACCACTTTGTAATGACTGCGCATATTCCCGTAGATCTTCATGTGCTCAGAGAATCTTCTCAGTTGGCCTCCATGTATACTTCCTGCATCCAAGTCCTCGGGGTTGAAGGTCCTCAAGCCTTCAAGTATGCCCCCTATCATTGACCATGGACCTCAATCTTCAACCGAAGAAAGTTCTCGGACATTACATAATATTCACGTCTGTTTGTAGAATCCTCGGACGACTTGCCCATAAGTCCGCAGACAATATTGCTCATCTACGTAAGAGTCTGCGTCCAAATTTTCACAAGGGAGTGACTCCAACAATTTTTCATCACAATTGAGTGGGAATAAAGTTAGTTAGCCCAGCAATATCATAGAAAGTTTCAAACTTTCTTTTGTGTAAAATCTTAGTCATTATGTCTGACCTATTTTCATTTGACCGAACATTCTCTACTAATAGCCGTCCTTCATCAATAACGTCTCTCATTCAATAATATCGAACGTCAATGTGTTTCGATCTCGAATGGAATGAGGAGTTCTTATATAAGTGTATAACACTTTGGCTATCACAGGACACCATAAATTTTTCTTGCCACATGCCTAATTCTTGAATAAACTTTTTTATCCATAACGTCTCCTTACTGGCCTCGATTACAGCAATAAACTTGACCTCTATAGTAGAAAAGGCGACGCACTTTTACAACTTAGATTGCCAAGAGACTATCCATCTGGCAAATTTAACCAAATACCTTGAGGTGGATTTCCGAGAGTCAATATCCGCGTCTGTGTAAGTGACCAGTTGGAGCTTCTCTTCTCTAAATTGCAGACACATCTTTAAAGTCCCTCGGAGATATCTAAGAATCAATTTCACAATAGACCAATACTCCATCCCTGGATTTGAGAGAAATCTGCTGACAGTACCAATCGCATGAGCAATATTCGGCCTGGTACACACGGCCAAGTATATCAAGTTACCAACGGCCGACGAATATGGTATACCTCTCATGCGGGCATTTTCTGAGTCCGAGGACGGATATTGCTTCCTACTTAACTTGAAGTGGTTAGCCAATGCGGTGCTCACCGGCTTGGATCTGTCCATATTAAAGCGTTGTAACACTTTTTCAACATAACTTTCTTAGGACAACCAGAGCTTATTGTTCTTCCGATCATAAAATATTCTGATCCCTAGAATCTGCTTCGTCGGACCCAGGTCTTTCATGGTAAATGATTGTCCCAGTTGCTCCTTCATCTCCTTGATCCAAGCACTGTTTTGTCTGACAATCAGCATGTCGTCCACATAGAGAAGAAGGACGATAAAATTGTCCTCGAAAAATCTCTGCACAAAGACACAGTGGTTAAAAGTAATATTTTGGTATCCTCGGCTGACCATGACAGACTCAAATTTCTTATACCACTGTATTGGAGCCTGTTGTAGTCCGTACAGGCTCTTCCTTAGACGACACACCAAACCTTCCTTCCCCTTGACCTCAAACTCTTTCGGTTGTTCTATGTAGATTTTCTCTTCAAGGTCACTGTGGAGGAATACTGTCCGAACATCTAGTTGCTCTATCTCCAAGTCCAGAGCAGCTGCCAAATCAAGTACAACACAGACCGATGATATTTTTAAAACTGGCGCAAGATCTCATTAAAATTCACGCCTTTGCGTTGATCGAAACCTTTCACAACAAGCCGTGCTTTATACCTCAGCTGCTTGGTGTCCTTGAACGCCTTCAATCGAAAGACCCACTTGTTTTTAAGGGCTCTCTTCCCCTTGGACTGCTTAACCAACTCAAAAGTATAGTTCTCATACTGAATCTATCTCATTATTTTTTTGCTTCCAACCATTTCTCTTTGTGTGTCCCCTTCACAACCTCATTAAAGTCTTTAGGCTCACCTACATCAGTGAGTAGGACGTACTCACTATATGACAAGCAGACGGATGAACGTCTTTTTCCTCAAGTAGCATCATACAGGTAGCTCCTCGGCCAATTGAGGAGTAACATTATCCTAATTGTCATGAGGCACAGTGATGGCCTCATTATTGTTCTCAACCACTCTTAAGCCATTGGCTTCAGACTCATGAGATGCTGGACGGACGGCTTCAACATTTATCTTATCCATCTAACCAGTGTCAGATAAAGCCTTTCTTTCTTTCTTAATATCTTCAATGGTCTCCTCTTCAACAAAGACCATATCTCGTGATTGGACAAGTTTCTTCTCTACTGGGTCATAAAACCTGTACCTAAGTTCATCTTTGCATAGCCCAGAAAGACGCATTTCTTCGTCTTTAGCTTAAGCTTATTCTTATCATCTTTCGGGACATGAATAAAAACCTTACAGCCAAAAGTCCAAAGATGATTATAGGCTGATTCTCTTCCAGTCCAAATCTTCTTTGACACCTCACTATTTAGTGGCTTACTGGGCGACCTATTAATGATATAGGTTGCCATCTTTAAGGCCTCGGCTCAAAAAGATCTTGGGAGCTTTTCCTCGGACAGCAAGCACCTAACCCTTTCCATCAATGTGCGGTTTATTCGCTCGACCATGTCATTTAACTACAGTGTCTTTAGAGGTGTCTTTTGATATCTAATGTCATGTGACTTACAAGCAGTATTAAAGTCTCAACATATTCTCCACCATTGTCGCTCCGGACAACCTTTAACTTCTTCCCCTATCTCTCGTTCAACAAGAGCATGAAATTACTTAAAAATTTCGAAGACCGATCCTTGGATTTAAGTAGGAATACCCATAACTTTCTTGAGTAGTTATCAATATAGGAGACAAAGTATTGTACTTTTCCAAATGACTTTTTCCTTAAATGGTCTACAGACATTGATGTGAACAAGTTCAGATACCTTGGACCTTTTGAAGGATGTGTTTTCTTGAAAAGAGACTTTTCTCTACTTCCCTGCCAAGCAGTAAGAGCAAGTTTTTAGTCTGTCCTCATCCATTTCTGGAATGAGACCTTTCCTTGCCAGATAACTCATTCCTCTCTCAGATATGTGGCTCAATCTCCTGTGCTATAAGTTTGAGGACTCCTCACTGCTTGTGGCATTGACTTCTCCGGCCTCAACAGTTGCCTGCAACACATAAAGTCCAGACACTTTCTTTCCTCAGATAACTATAAGAGACCCTTTGGTCAGTTTATATTTTCGGTCACAAGAAGACATTACGAAGCTAGCATCATCCAGTCTTTCATCTAAGATAATATTCATCCGAATGTCAAAAATATGTCAGACGTCTTTCAAGATCAGTCAGGCTCCATTGTTAATAACAAGAGACACGTCACCTCGGCCAACTACTTTGGATGTTTCAATATTTTTCATCTTCAACACTCCAAAAATACCCGGAGTATAAGATATAAATAGCTCTCTTCTAGAGGTAACGTGAATGGATGCACCAAAATCTACCACCCAGTTGGTCTCCTACTCAGCTAAGTTTACAATGTCATCCACTTCACAAGTCAAAAGGAGATTAGCTCGAGTAACAATAGAGATCGAGGATGTTTTCTCACCACGTCCCTTTTCAACTTTCTCATTTTCAACGTTTTTACGTTTCCACTTATAGCAAAACCTTTTAATGTGGCCTTTTTTTTCACAGTGATGACATTCTATATTTTTGTACTTCGACCGAGACTTAGTCCGTACTTTTTCTTCAAGTTTCTGTCTGTGGCCTCTACTCCTTCCCCGTGACTCTGTCACGAGTACCTTGGAGGGCTGAGAGGTCAACGTCTCTTGAGAACGCCATCTCATTTTCTCATTCAGTACAGCTCCTTTGGCCATCTCAAATGTCACGATGCCTTCAGGAGTTGTGTTAATAATAGTGATTCTCATCACCTCCTATGAGCTGGTAGGGTTGTTAGGAGCCACAAACCTAGCACCTTGTCCTCGAACTTGATATCCAAACCACTTAGCTGGTCCACACAACCTTAAAACTCGTTCAGGTGATCAGTAATAGTCGAGCCATCCTTGTACCTAATCTACATCAACTTGATTAGATGGTAGATCATGTTGTTGTCGGTCTTGGAGGCGTACAACTTCTCCAAATTTTTCCACAGCGACTTGGCATTCGTTTCGCTCCTAACGTGGTTATACACATTATAGTCTATAAATTATCGTATGTAGCCGCATAACTGCTTGTACTCCAGCGCCCATTCATCGTCCGATTTCACCTCCGACTTTTGAGTGGTGAACACCGGATTGTGCATTAATTTGACAAACAGCAAGTCGGACATCTTGTTTTACCAAGTATCGTAATTGGTGCCATTTAGGCAAACTATCTTTCTCCCAATCTCTATAATAGCGTTCAACAAAGTCACTGGATATAGAAACCATTGTCTCTGAAACCACTTGTTGGAACAAGAAAGGGATGACCAATAGGACAGGCACCAAACCACTTATACGCACGACGAACTAAAAACAGCAATGAGAAGGAATATAACAGAGGAGAAAAACACCGCCAAATCTTACATGGAAAACCCTTTGAAATAAGAAAAAAATTATGATACTTCAATTCACAAATATATCTACTATGTGTGAGAGTTAGTTACAGAAATCAATTTGGCTACATAAGCCCCTTCAAGAAGTAGATGAAGAACAAAGTATAAGAACACACATAGATCTCTCAGTGCTCTTTATTACACTTCTCCCTTTTTTCTACTAAAAATTCTCACACTCTCACATTCTGTGTGACACATTCTCTGTAAATCCTTACTTTACACACACTCAGAGTGCAATATATATACACGGACTGTTGAAAGCAACAGCCATGCCAACGTGGAGGACATGCATATTGGTGGCCGCCTAGTAGCCCATAAATCTGCAATATCCCTGTAGATTGTCTTGTCCTGCAAAACGGCCCACCACTTTATAATGACTGCGTATATTCCCACAGATTTTCGTGTGCTCAGAGAATCTTCTGAGTTGGCCTCCACGTATACTTCTTACATCCAAGTCCTTGGGCTTAAAGGTCCTCAGGCCTTCAAGTATGACTCCTATCATTGCCCATGGATCTCAATCTCCAACAGAAGAAGGTTCTCGGACATTATATAATATCCGCGTACGTTTGCAAAATCCTCGGACGACTTGCCCATAAGTCTGCGGACAACATTGCTCATCTGCGTAAGAGTCCGCGTCCAAATTCTCACAAGGGAGTGACCCTAACATAAATTAAGCAATCAACCTTATGCAAAAGGCCTGGGCAAATTTTACATGGGCAATCCCTAACCAAATCAAGGAAAAACTACACCAACTTCATATTTAAAAATTATGTTTTATTATCAATACTTATAGTCATACAAACCCTAGTATATCACATATTTTGGGTGCATAATCCCAACAATAATGAAGTCTTAAACAATACTATACAAATAAAAATCCTTACATTGGTAGAAAGGGTGAATAAAAGAGAAAACAAAATTGATGAAAAGTGTTTTAAACCATATTTAGAAGGACATACCTATGATTAGTTGAAACTGAAATACAAACTGTTATTCATACAAGATACCAACTCTTCCTCTATCTATCTAGGCCGCTCTCTTTTTCCAAAGTTGAACTTATTTTTGGAACCATAACTTGTATTTTCTTTTACACACAAATTAGAAAACTGTTGTACATAATGAGTCAATTGATCCCTATTCATGTGCAATGCTAATGTATGTCTGTTGGCCAAGTACTGATTGAATGTGCCTCGTACCCCATAATTACTGCCAAATTTGCATTTGAGCCTTGATCGAGCGCACATCAAGCAACATTATCCTACTAATTTCTAGTTGAGTAGGAATCACACAACAAAAAAAGTATTAGAAAATATGAGAAAACAACTATACATTCAACGTGTCAAGTTATTCACATAGAAGTAATCTACCCTAATATTTTATGAGCTAAGCTATCCATTTCTTAAAAGATGAGGTATATCTTATTAATAACAGTAGGTTCATTTGCATCTATAGGTTTCATATTCACGGAGAGTTATGAATTTTAAGTTAGGCTATGATTTTTAAGCCACAATCTAAATTACACATTGATGGGTTCAATAATGCCAAGGGCCGATCCAATCCTATGCCTAACCACCAACGCGACGAGGGGCTTAACTAACAATGGATGAAACCTTAGGAAGGAAATCAATCCAACCCAACCTAGATACTATTATAGTAACCAAGATAAGGCTCAGGGAGCAATGGACCAAGGAAACAAGTGTCAACGGCCAAGTCGGCAACACAAATGGACAGGCCAATCTAGAAGGTTTTCGATTAGGCAACCAGTAAAGCAATCAAAGTACGTATCTACGACGCTTAGAGCATGTGTATGCAAGTGTCACCTGAAACCTTCACCCCAACAGTTTGACGACTGGGTCGAGAAGACCACTCATAGCCAACTCACCATCGCAAGGTAACATCTGACAAAGGCGGCTCTTGTCAATGCTTCAATGGCCAGCGAACCCATAAACAACACCTATCATGAATTTTTTTTTTGGGGGGGGGGGACCGTTTTTGGCATCATCAAAGAGTACTCTTTAAACCTTTCGAAGCCTTTTCGGACAATGGGGAAAGCCTTCTACTTTCTGGAGGGTAATAGGAGAACTAAACTCTCTCTTCCTCTGATACCGCTCTCTCCCTCTCAATTTCTAGTGAGCCACTCTCCAAGTACAACTCTAGTGAGCCACTTATCTAGTGCAATCCTAGTGAGCCACTCTTCGAGTGTAATCCTAGTGAGCCACCGGCTGTATGCAACCAATCAGAGCCTAATTCTCCATCTCTCTACCCGCCCCCTTCGGGCACACAATGGGAGCCCAATCCTTTTCTCACATTTCTCATATAAATACAGCTCTTCATTCTCTCACATCCTTCCTACATCTTTCTATTTCATTGGAAAAATCTTTAACTTGAGCATTAGATAATAAATCGGAAAGTGAATCTCGTCAATCATTTGATCTATTATTTATAGCTTGTGATGCACAGATTTTAGGTTAATAGAGATAGAGATCAGACCCACTCTAATTCGACCTATAATAGATAATCGAGTAACTCTCTAATCCATATCACAACTCGAATATCAGGAGCGCATCACACATATTGATCCTTTTTGAGCAAATAGGTTTGCTCATGCTAAAAAATATATGACCCAAATTTGAAATATAGAACCTTATTCTTTAAAGCATAAATGAAAATATGTATATCATTAATTATTGTATACGGTAGTATATTTCAGTATCAAACGAATCAAATACAATCTTTTTTTTTTTGGGTGGGGGGGTAATTGGTACCCATTGGGCAAATGTTGACCACTATGTCAAAAAATGTTGGTATAATAGATAATACATCATAAAATATAGCAAATATAGCGACATATCTCTATTTTGTGACAGTAACAAAAAATAGTGTATTGGGTACTTTACGGCTACATCATTCCATGCTTCACAGTAAATAGGCTATTTCGAAGCTAATAAACATTAGATCCCAAGATCAAGATACGAGGAAATTAAAGGGAAAGAGAAGAGAGAACATAGAATTTGGTGATCAAAAATATAAGAGGAGATTGGACAACTTTATTGATGAGATACCATTTACATCAGAAATACACAACTACTCTTAACAGAAATGACTATAGCAGCGATGTGTTGCAAATATAAATATATAAATATTCAATCAGCTCCGGCAAAGCAGGACCAAAAGTGATGATCATCAACTGGGAGTCCAATGCAGCCAGAATTTCCATGTAGGTCAGCAGCACTGTAACTACGCTCTTCAAGCTTTGGGAAGCCGTACGGTGGTGGTGGCAGCGGCAGCGGTGACAGAAGGCTTCTGCTCAAGTGTTGGTCCTCTTCATCCTGTGAAAAGTCTGCCGGATCTGGCTCAAATATATGCGAAGAATTTGCAGGCTCCTCGTTCTCCAGCAAGAAAGAATGGTTTCCTTCGGCGCAATGGGGGCTCTCTGAATCAACGATGTCGCTTTTTACTGAACTTGCTTCCTCTTGCTTACACATGGCCGCCATTGTCACGCGTTTGCCCACATCTTCAGATTCTTCCATGGCAGGCGGAGGTTCTGAACGGATAGTATTAACTGTTTGCTTTTCCCTTAGCTTCAGCATGTTTGCAAGCACAGTAACCTATTGAAAAAGCCATAACAGGAAACCAAATCAATTTTATACACAAGTCTGACCCAAATTCATTTGGTATGATGGATATCTTTAAAAATTCCACCTAAAATGTTTATTAAATGACTTGATGTGAATTTTAGATAAAAGTCAGTAGTAATAACAGAGGAATTCAAGGCTTTAGTTTTGCTATATACATGTTGTATTTTGTACTAGAATTTATACGTGGCTAGAAGAACATAAATTTGGTTGAATATAAGTTTGGTTGAAATGAGAGCTGGGTTATGGCCCGTAGGATAGGACCCACTAACTACTATCCCTCAAAGTAATTGGAGGTACATATGTAATCCTATCCTTTTAAGGGATAAGGTACAAGGAATATCACACATGGGCAAGTTCTACTATATTATACCACAAAGTTTTCCAACTATATGCAATTTAAGCTTTATTTATACATAACTTTTGGTGCATTATAAATTGAGCAAATTATAGCAACAATAAACAAAAATTATCTAAGTATAAATCCCTTAATATATAGTCTATCTTATTACACCCTATCATAGTAACTAATTATTAAAAGACATATAATTATTATATATCTCAATAGCTAATAAATCTAATATATATTTTAAAAATAAATACATATTTTTTAATAATGTATGATATTACAAGGTGATATATAATGGGTCTGGATATGTAAAATAGTATGAAACCTTGGATAGAATAACCATAAAAATTTAAAAAATTATATTCGTGTGGCTTTCATTATGAGAAAACATGACAAATGTGACTATATTATTTATCTAACTTTATAACTTTCTTCTATAATTTCTTCATAATTCTTTATGGTTTTAATTTTTACAATTTTTCTCTTTATTAGCTAAATACAACTTATCTTTATAATTACACGAATTTGTTTAATTTTACACATTGAAAAAATACCAAACACAAATGGATATATCATATATATTTTCTCTCCGTATCTCTCTCTCACTGTGCTGAATTTTATCCAGGAAGCAAAGAGGATTACCTCATCTTTCAAACCTTCATTCTCCTTGATGAGATTGTCACAGTGAGTCTGGAGGCAATCGTAGTTAGCTTTCAACAGGTCATAATCCTTCTCAAGTTGCTTCGTCTTGTACCGGGCTCGCCGGTTTTGGAACCAGATTCCTACCTGCCTAGCCTGCAACCCCAACTCTTTCGCGAGCTGAACCTTCCTCTCCGGTTCAAGCTTGTTCTCCACCTCAAAGGTTCTCTCAAGAGACTGAACTTGCTCCGCCGACAGCCGCCGTTTCTTCTCCGGTTGATGGGAGGAATCGTCGAGACCGTCGTCGCCAGTTTCTTCCCTTTTCCGTGGCCGGAGATTTGGATTTGGCCCATCCGGTGTGCTAATTGTTCTTCCTTGAGCATTCTGAAAGTCAACCATGGTGTCTGAAGCTGTTGCAGAGTATCACAGTCATAATTACACGTACTTCATGGTAAAAAAGAAATAGTCAATTTGGTTTGGAGACAGAGAGAGAGAGAGAGAGAGACTCACTCTTTCCTCCTTTAAACGCAGAAAGATATTTTAAAATCGATTATCAGTCGAAAGATACAATTATCAGAACACGAAAACAGAGGATTTAAGAGTTTCATGTACGCAGGGAGTATCAAATTGGACTTCAGATTTTTTTAAAAAAATAAAATTGGCGTATTTTGAAGAAACTTGGGGTGAATGTTAGCAGAAAAACTCGAAATCTAAGCAAATTCCAAGTCCAAAATGCAAATCCATGATCGCAGAGCAAAACCCACAAACATAATTCGCAAGAATTCAATGCACAGAGAGTATAACGAGAAGGCTAATAGAGGAACATAGAGATACCCTGAAAAGAAGGGGAAGGAGAAGGAAACCAGAGGGATTCAAAGCCATCCGAAGAACAGGGAAGCTGATTATTATTGTGTTGAAGTAAAGCCGTAATATGATCTGAGCCGCCGTAGATCCTGCATCCATCATCCATGGTTTCTTCCCGTCGGAAATGTAAAAATTTGAATTTCGCGGCACTCAAACGGCCACCATTTAGGTGGAAGAAACCAAAATGTCCATGAGTTGATGGTTTGATCTGCCGCTCATGTCGAGAGAAGCTTCGGAGAAACCCATTAAAGTTCAGGGGCGAGAGGAATACAGAGACAAGCACAGAGATTCTTGCGCGTGGAATTTCGAGCTTTGATTGGTGGAGGGGACGGCGTTGTTACTGGACGAAGAGCCTTGCCATGGACGGGGTTATAAGGAGAGCTTTTGGGTCGCCTTCTTCCTAACAGAGAAATTGGAAAGCAGGAGTCTGCATTTACCATAATACCCTTCTAATTTACATAAATGGAAAAGTCAGGGAGAATTTCTTTCCATTTTTCAAGCACTAAATGTGCATACACTGAATTTTTTTTCATGGATTTTCATTTGTTTGATTTCTTGCCTATAATGCCCATGGAGGAATTCAATGTCTTACTGCAGCCACAACCCCAACCCGAACGGCAACTATCGAATTAATTACTCATGATTTTATCTGAAAATATTCTTATTATTATAATAAATATGATTACATATTATATATCTTATTAATTTTATTCATGTAATTTTAAATATGACTTAAACAAATTATACGTACAATTATAATTATCATTGACTACATAAATATAAATTTTGGGTATTTATATTTGTTTAAGTTTAAATGCCGACAACTATAATTTGTTCAAAAGAATACTATAAAAAATTATGACCGTTCATATAAAATAAAACCCTGATTGATCTTGCATGGAAAAAATCTAACACCATACTATATATTAGATAAATTATTATTCTACATGTATTTTTTATTTGTTAATACTACCAATTATATTTTAGAAAATATAATAAGTAATAGAAGGCTAGAGATTGTAGGACCAACGGCACTTTGCCATGGATTCGGCCACGTATGTCTCTTTATTAAATAAAATAAAATGGCAACATTTAATAGTTGATATTTTAATAAATAAAAATTATATGTACTATTTTTATAATTTTTATAATCTTATTATTTATTAAAATTTTAAATTAATGGTAAAAAAAATTTAAAAATAACTCTTTTGACATTTTTTTTAAAGTTTCAAAACTCATTAGTAGGTTTTTTCATTTAACAAATAAGAAAAAAAAATATATTTATTATATTGTAAAATATTAAATATGTTTTAAAAAGAGGGAGGGGCAATATAGTAAAATTAACGAAAACGAAAGGCGTGGGAAGGAGTGCGAGAAAACAGGACTATAAAGCTGCCGGAGTCACTCGTTCATAGTAAGAGGACAAAATTGGTAGAGCAATTTCCACGGTTTAAAATTAAAATATTATATTTTTAATTTGAATTGTCAATTTCATTAATTGAAATTTATTAATCGCATTAAATATGAATTGCTATTAACTGATTTTTTTTATTATTATTATAAGCATATATTAGGAAAAATTAATCACTAAATTATCACATATAATTATTATATATTTTAGTGACTGCAAGTACTCATCATATATTCTACATGTCTTTTAATATTGTACAATAACATAAAATAATATAGTAATATTAATATATTGTATATTTTTTCACAATTAAAAATTATTCTTATTATTATTTCATAACAATATGACTTGATTTGACAAAAATTTGAGTTGATAATATTAATTTAATTATATACATAATGAAATAACTCAAAATATTAACAATAGACTTAATTCTAAACATCTATATTTGGTGGGTCTAACAAGAATAAGATGAGATATGAATCCGCATGGACGAGGCTTGGCCTAAAAAGATTAGTGGAAATAGGATATGAAGCCAGGTCCTAAAGGACAAGACATTGAGCCTAGGCCAAATGGGTCAATGAGTGAACAAATGAAAGACCGAATTAGTGAGCAGCCAAAATTAACGACGACTGAAATATTAAGTTTCGATGCTATTAGCTGAAGGTCGAATCAACTTGAATAATAGAGTAATTATTATGTAATGGGTCACTTCCGTGTAAACTTATACTCATTTGACATACTGTTTGATGATTTGGATGATGATGTGCGAGTATTGTATTGATACGGAGGATTGTAGTGGTGGTGTGTACGACTTGCGCAAGAGCGCTAATTTTAAAGGGAGAGTACTTAAGGCTCACCTAAAGTATCAAAAACAGTGAGTACATGCTTGAGGTATGCTCGAGGCACCGAAAATAGTGAGCGGGCGTTCGAAGTGCGCCTGAGGTGCCAAACCCAGTGACGCCCGCACTCGAGGCGCTCTTGACGGGTGCTCAAGCGCCGATTCGTAATATAAATATGTATTGACGCATTTTAAGGTTAACCACTTCTAATTTTGAGATCTAGAAAGCGTCATCTTTGAGAAAAAAGAAGAGAAAGATAGAGAAAATGGAGAAAAGAAATTTCTGAGTATCCGATTGAATTCCAAATCGTATTTCAATTTTCGTCGACCTTAGGTACACGAGTTTTAAAGTTGAGAAGAACGTTTTATTAATTTCATTTCTTCTCTATAGTTTTATATTCTATATTATTCGAGCTTATTTATAACAAAGTGTGGTGTCCTTATACGTAGTGGTTTATGTAACCAAACTTTTACATAGTAGAGATATTTTAAATGTATTATCCTGGAATTTTTTCTCTTATTCTAAAGAAAGTTTTTCACATAAAATTATATATTTTTTATTATTTGTAATTGTTATTGTTTGCACGTTATGTGTTGTCGAATATTTTATCGCGATTCAAATAAGCGAGTCAAATCCCAAAAGTAATAAGGCCCAAGGATGAAATAACCGAGGTAGAATCAACCAAAGACCAAATCCATCAGCTCACATAAACTCGACAATGTTGAAGCAAAATCTTAGATGTGCAAAGTGCCCAAATCTGCCTAGATGGACTAAGACTTAAGATTGTTTAAAACAGCCTAGTTACAAGACTATAATGCATTATGAAAGTAATTGATCGTTAAGAGCAGAAGCTCGGGAGTGTAGGAGAAAGGCAATGTCACAAGGATGACCAATAAGAAGGCATCATTGCTCCTTAGCACCCATTAAAGACACCGGCCTAACTCGCTTATGCCAAATAGCCACCGCTATAGGTATCTAAAAGAAACTGTACACTGCCTCTTGTAGTCGAATTGAGAGCACTATGTCAGGGATAGCCAAGGAACACAGAGGTTATGCCATATAGATATGATGCACAGATAGAGAACGCCCACATATACAGTTCATATGAATAAAGATGTTTGTATAGGGTAAGTAATTTTATTTCAAAAATTCTAGATAGTTCTAGAGTAATATATAAATTTATAGAAAAGAGGAAGACATATAATGTTTTTGAGTATGGAGAATGTGAAAGGTTTTAGAATATTATAAATGGGATATTTTTGAAGAATAAATTAAAAATTAAATATTAACCATCCATAATTGAGGATAGAAAGATGATCCTAACCGTTAATTGAAGAGATGGTATTTTTATATAAAGAGATAGATCTTCTCATTTGTGGACAAGTTATAGAAGTTAATCAAGCTTAAAGAAGCCAAAAAAGTTGAATAATCTCAAGAAATTAGAGAACAAGTAACTTAAATAAAGTCAAGTAAGATAAAAACTTGGGAATATTGTGTAACTAAAGAGGTGGTTGGTCTTGAAAAGTTCGAGGGATAGTTTTTAAGGTGAGCTTATAAGAGTAAGTATCGGAGAGATATTTCATACTGTTATATTTAATTTCTATAATAAAGAGTATTTCTTTCAAAAATATTATATCTTTATATATTTTTGAATGAAAATATCAAAAAAAGATTGACTTATTTACGTAATACAAGATGTACTAGACATGTGTCATATAGGTGATCGATGATATCACGTCCCAAATTTTAATCCCATCATTAACAATTATCTAATTATTAATTTAACTAATTAACCATCTAATTAATATTGGACGTGAATTTTACGTCGATATCTCGATTGATCAACATAGAATAATATAAACCATATGTAAGATCTAAATTGTAATGTCGGATCTTACGTAATAAGTTATACATATCCAATACTAAATTAGAGTAACGTAATTCTACTGAAATCTAAATTTTCACTGTTATCTACTATCGGACAACTGATATCCCGAAACAACAAACCATAACCAACTTAAACTATATCTACTTAATACCAAAAAATCAACATTTGTCTTACAATTTACAAATCATAAATCTGATTAATTTAAATACATTAAATTATTGTCTTGTAAGTATCCAAACCTCTCATCTAAATGAGTTAGTAAAATAGAAGTAATAAGTAAGTCAAAAACTCAACAACGCATATAATTTAACAATTGATAATATATAATTTACATTAAAAATATATCAAAATAATTATAATCAGAATATGATGTAATGACAAGCATTTCCTTAAAACTTATGTAGGAATTTCAGATTTTATTTTTTTAAAATTTCTTATCATATTCTTATCCAAATTTATGTCATAAAAATCATGTTAAAATATGATTTTCAAGTGCCAGTAAGGTCTCACCGACTAAATGAGTAGACAATCGAAATATAAATTATATTTATTTTCATATAACTAAAAGTGATACGTTACTATTCAAGATTCATAGGTGGACCATTATATATATATATCTCTATAGATAGGGCCTAAAGTCATTTTACCTGTGGATGATAGATTCAAAACTTACTTTACTATTATAATATATTAAAACATACAATAATATACAACTTACAAAATATAACTATAATCCAACATATTTTCTTATGAAAACTATAACTTCTATTCATATTCTTAATTTTCTCATTTAAAAAAAATATTTATAATTCTTAACATAATTATAAAGTTTTATCTTTAAATTCTGTAATTTCTTAACATGTGACACGTATACTTTTTATAGAAATTAATTATAATAAATTTTAAAACATGAAATGCTAAATTACCATGGTAGTATAGCACAATTTTAGCAAACATGTAGAGAAAATCAGCATTTTAAAACACATCAGCAACTTAATCTTTTGAACAAATATGTAAGGCAAATTCCTAAATTTTTAGGACATGCAGATTATTATTTAACATGGAGGAACTTGCATACATAAAATTTAAATATGAAAGAATATTATATTATAATTTTAAAAGATGTAAAAAGGTATATTACAAAAAATAGCTGAACTATACTATAAATACGAGTTTAGACATAAATGTTATGCATAATTGTGACAGAATTAGTAAAATTCCATATGTATACTAAATATAAATATTATAGTTTTAAAATTATGTCATGTATGAATATTTAAAATAAAAAATATTCAGAGAATTAGATAAAGATCAACAATAATAGAAAAAAGTTTAAAATGTACTTATTTTGACTCCAAATTACCAAAATTTTAATTTTAATTCACTTGATTTGAGTTTTTCTGGCTTCCTCTCTCTCATTCTCTTTATTCTCATTGTCTTATTTTCTCACATCTTTCAAATTCTGCTAAAAAATAATTAAAATTTTATCGAATACTCTATTTATATTGAAGTGGCGTTCAAGCACTGGTTAGACGTGTGTTAGGTGCCTTGGCTAAATAATACGACGCACAAGCACCACCTCAGGCTCACCTCGAATGCCAGCATTCTATCTCTACACTTGAACGTCTCTCGTACGTATATCAAGCGTGAACATTTTGACTTTAATTTTATATGCATGATAAATATAAATACTATAACTTTAAAATTATGTCATATATGAATATTTAAAATAAAAAATACTTAAAGAATTGAGAAAAAATTAACAATAATTGAAAAAAATTTAAAATATAATTGTGTTGACTCCAAATTACCAAAATTGTAACTTTTATTTACTTAATTTGAGCTTTCCAAGCTTCCTCTCCCTCTTTCTCTCTATTCTTCTCGTCTCTTTCTCTCTCCTTTCTCAAATTTTGCTAAAAAATGATAAAACATTTGTCAAATACTCTATTTATACTAAAATGACGTTTGAGTACTGGTCGAACGGACGTCAAGTGCCTTGGCTAAATAATATGATGTACGAGCACTGTCTTAAGCGCACTTTGAGTGCCAACATTCTGTCTCTACATTTGAGTCTCCCTCGAACGTGTATCGAGCCTAAATATTCTGCCAGCAAGTGCTTAGGGGCCAATCAGGCGTCCCTTAGGCATGGTCATTCTACCTTCTCTCGCATGGGCTTATAGCGGGCACCAATTGGACACCTATCAATTTGATGTGATGTGATTTAAATTTAATTTTTAATTTTTTTTATTTTTTAACCTTAATTTTAATCATATTAATTTAATTAACTAAGATTATAATTAAATTTAAATTTAGGCCTTACGGATGAAAATTATCATCACATGACAACCTGCCACCTCATTAGCTTGGTGATTGATTTTCCGAAAGGCTAATGTTAATTTTCTTTTCTATCTAAGGTTTTCTAAAGGTCTTTTCAATAAAAAGAGTCAGAACAGGGAAGTTATGATTCAATTTCAAACAGGAATTTGAGAGCAATAAGTCCAAAAGAGACTCATAAAAAAACATCAAAGAGTAGAGTTTATAAGATTTGTTTTATAAATAACATTAAAATTTAAATTAAAATGTTATTGATTTGTTTCAAGCATTATTGAATATCTTATTCTCAGTGGTGAAATATTTTACGAGAGAATTACTCACAATGTAAATATATAAAAGAGAGATAGAGAGAAATGTTTTCATTAATAATTTTGGTGTGAGATTTTTTTTTTTTCCACAAATGAGAGAGAGAAACTCTATATATAATCCTCCAATTTGTAGCCTTTGGTTAACCAATGGAGCTGAATCATTGCAAGCCATAAAGGAGGATAGTAGATCCACTTTATTGTAAAAGGTCACCTTATACAATCACAGCATTTTTCACTTGCACATTGTGACCATGACTCAGTTATGCATCTCTTGTTAAATTTTCAATGTTGTTCATATATAAGTCTTTTAACCACCGAGCACGTCTATAAAAGGGTAAGAGTACTATACTAATTTTTTTCTACAAAGACCAGTACGATAACGATCCTAAAATGTCTTACTATCATTAACTTATTTGAACATGTCAAATCAAGTATTTATATAGATTTTTGAGTTTAAAATTCAAAATAATACTTGATCATTTATAATCTTATTGTGTCATAGTTACGATTGTGTTACTACATATCGCTACAATCTGTTGATAGTAAATCTAGTCAGAGATATATACAAATATTCATTTTTTTTTGTCATTATACTATTCAACTTTAGGTCTACTGCTTTTTCAATAATGTTTATTTAAATTGAATTACTCATAATAATAGGAAATTGTTAGAGTAACGAATATTAAGACCTTGATTTTATGACGTATTCAAAAGTTAATAAATGACATAAATAAAATCAATAAATGAGTTATAGGACTCAAATAGTAAGAAAACCGGAATCCATTCGTCACTTCAAAATTGGTTGAATAAATACGTATAATATAAAATACATACTATGATATAATTTTCTTTAAAAGTGCATGTGTCTCAATTTAAAATGCCATACAGGTCTAAGTCTAGTCTCTACTTAGACAACTAACCCAAATTCTCATTTTACTCGTTACTTTTTGGCATAAAAAAAAGATCATATCAACCTAACTACAAGCTATATAAATTATAAACCTTTATGCATGACCTATAAGCCTCATCTTAACTCTTACTAAGGAGATAATTATATTTACCAATCTTACGTGATCCACAAGTATGAACGGATACAATATTACATCTTTACTTGCTGACTAATTGTTAAAGGCAATCATTTGTGTGAATGAGACAACTTAATTTTATACTTTTATACCAACATATGATAAATTTGTGAACTTGATGAATGACTTTATATTTATTGAATAACATCTGAAAAAGATAATTTTTTATGATTAATTGAAAATAAATTATAAAATTATTATTTACACAACCTAACACCATAAAGGCCTCTCTTGCTGTAGGTTTAATGAAAGGATTAGTAATCATGCAAGTCAAAGAAATATATTTTCAGACCACCTTTCCATATAAAATTATATCTCGAATGTAGTAAAAAATTTTAGCATTCTTGACAATTCTAAATTGATAAGGAATCTCAGTAGTCAAACTGCTTTTTGAACCGTTTCTAAATAAGCAATATACTCTACTTCTATAGTTGATAATGCTATATTGGGCTATTTCTTACTATTGTAAGTGATAGTATTAGAATTAAGTAAGAAAGTTTATCCGAATGTCGATTTACACTCATCTGAGTCACTACCATAATGGGTGTATGTAATCCACTAGCCACAAACATAAACCTTGACAGCATAGCATATAGTTAATAGTAACCTTAAGGTACATCAATACTCTCTTAACTAATTTCCAATGAGCAGGTTTACAGTTTATTTTAAATCTATTAACTAAGACGAATGCATAGCATAGGTTGGCCAAATATATATCATAGCATGTATTAAGCTACCCACAACACTAATATAGGAAACACAACTCATTTTTTCAATGTCTTTAGGAGTCTTGGGATACATATATTGGCACAAGTTCTCACCTTTTAATACATGACTGTTGATAGACTTATAATCTTATATTTAAAAGCGTTTAAGAATTTTTTTAGTATAGACCTTTTGAGATATATCCAGAAGTTTCTCTAATCGATCTTTAAAGACTTTCAATCGTTGAATATAGACTGTCTCACCAATGTCTATTTCAAAATTTAAAGACAACCATCTTTTGGTGGTGGCTATCAATTTTTTATCATTTTTGGCCAACAATATGCCAGCAACATATAATAATATGGCATGAGTTCAACTACTCATTTGAATTTCCTTTATGCTAAGAAAATAGCCAATCGCAGTTGTAACCTACCACACTTCAATGACCAAGGTTTGAGGTTCAAGACCTCACACTTATAAAACCTTTTTCTTTATTTTTAATTTTTTTAAAAAAATAGTATTTTCATAAAAATTTTATTTTGTGATACCTACTAAACGATTTTAACAAAGAAATGCAAAAACAATTTATATTGGCTCTGATACGAATATTAAAATTATTACAAAATTATAATAATTATGTATTTTTAATGATTTTTGATATTATATATTGTATCTCGATAAACAATGCATAATTTTTGCTAAAGCAAGTAACAAGTCTTAGATTTCAAGTTTCTTGAATAACATTTAAAATGCGATGAATACATTTCTAACTTTTTTTTTTTTTTTACTATATTTTCTTCAAGATTTTAATTAAATTTCTTGCTCTACTTTAAATTTACATAAAAGAAAATTTTAGGCTAAATCTACTTATTTTAAACGATATAAAAGTATGTATATGATGTCAATTTTCTTTCAAAGTGAAACCAATTAAACTAAATATCTATTTTTCTAATAAACTTGATGAAAATTTTCTATATAGCATAAATTGATGCTAAATTGAAAGACGGAAACACAGTTTCAAAAAATAGAAAATGCTTTTGATAAATGTATATATGTGTGTGTTGGAGTATATATCCTTAAATTGCTAAATTAGGTATATAATAATAATAATAATAATAATAATAATAATAATAATAATAATAATAATAATAATAATGGGTACGCTCACAGTGAGCTGACCTAAGGAGGAAGAGCGGCCTAAATTCACAATGGCCGACATATAAGCCTGGACGGTCAATGCTAACCGTTGACTAGACGAAAGAAAAATGAGACCAGTGTAAGGACAAGCAACTAGCGCAAAGGACGGTCAATATTTCTATTGACCGACGGCACTACAGTGGGCCGGCCCATGAGCAAGCCTTATGTGGGTCAGACCTAGTTTGACTTGTATTCTCGTTCGTGATCAGTAACGACTTTTTTTTTTTATTTTGCACTCTCCTAAAAGGCAACTTTCATGACAATGGTTACCAGTAAATTCAGTGCACACCCCATGAGAAAAGTATTGGATTCTCTCCCCTATCTACTGTAAACTCTAATTGTTACAAAAATATAGAAGGAAGGCAATCCTTCCAATGAGTCATTACCGCCATTAATGTCTACGCCAAGAAAGGAAGTCGGTCTAGCAGAGCCCATAAATCAAGCCTTCCTACCTAAAGGAAGATGCCCAACTTTTCAACTATAAGAAGGCAATGGAGTCCACACTCTAGGGCTAGCCTTCTTTCAGCGAACAAATACTCTCATACCAATTTCAATCACTCTCAAGCTAACGTTCCTTTTTCCCTGAGGAATCCCTTAGAGCTCACACAACGCCCTCTCAAGCTCTCACGCTTACAGGACGCCCTCGCTCTATTTCTCTCCTGTCACTACGATTCCCAGAAACTCTGGGATAGGAATCAACACTCATCACGAGCAACATTAACCTCCCTCAACGAGAGCCAAATCGTCACCACAAACATTATCTGTTTTTCTCCTCATTCTTCTCTTTCCCTTACATTCTCGATTCTTAGAAGGCTGTTTTACTGATTTGAATGTCGGAGTGTTTTTGGTAAGACAACATCCTGCCGGTACCTGACCTCTCGTTTGCTTTAGTGGTATATAGGATTCAGATTCAGTGGACAGAGCTGGATTCAACGATCAACGTAACCCAAACCCGTTCAAAATTTAGTTACAAGATGCATCATTGGCGCCGTCTGTGGGAAGTACTTGCAAAAAGCCAACCACATTTCTCGAACACTTTTCTCAGCTTCACTTTTCTCAACCAATATCGTCAATCCAAATGGTGAACAACAGGACACAAGCAAACAAGCCTGCCAGAGATGTGACCTCACCCGACCAGGACCATGACACTGGTGCCATGGTCAACAGGGTAGTCAATGGGGTGCCACCACCTTTCTTTCAAAACCTGGTGGAGTATATGCAGAACACTAATAGGATGCTCTAGATGCTTTACTCCCGCCAAGAGCACGCACAGCAGGGGCTCCGCCCGCGGTGGCCCTTGCACCGGCCTCCAGGAGGGGGGGCCTAAGGATGAAGAAATCGGCTAGAAGATCCAGGAGGCCAGCCAACATTCAGACGCCTGAATCCTTGTAGGCCCAAAGTCGACTAAGGCCTGAAGAACACTCAGGCAGCATGACTCCAAAAGAAAGCCTAGAATGAAGGAACCCCCGATATTCTCGGGCAGAATCTAGGCCCCAGGCTTAGGAGAGAGCCTCCCAGTCTATTAGATCCACTGGTGGTAGTAGCCGGTCGGCTACTGGTCACATTAGAAAAAAACGGAATTAAGGACATATCTTAACTCCAAGGTATCTACTAATACCGCACAAGCAGATTCGAGGCTGGAGAAGATATGAAACTGCGTCTTCAAAGACAATGAACACGCGACTAATCTCGACAGATCTCCTTTCACAGTGGAGATCTTGAGCCGTCCCATGCCCGCAAAGTTTAAAATGCCAACCCTTGACTCGTACGATGGGAGCACTTATCCCGTTGACCACCTTGCCCACTTCTACACCCATCTGGGTCTACAAGGGTTGGAGGACGTAGTCATGTATCGCTACTTCTCACTTACTTTAAATGGGAACGTACGCATTTGATTCCATCATCTCCCATCGGATTCAATCCAAAGCTTCCGAGAGCTGATTGACCTATTTCTGTCGTAGTATGCCTCCAGCCGCCGAGAGGACAAGCAGCCTTGGCACCTATCGCATATCAAGTAGAAGCACGGGGAGAATCCGTGGAAGCTTCTAGATCGCTTCGTGGCAGAAGCTAGGAGGATCCCCAGACTCACGGAGGAGATGAAATTGGACAGTTTCATCTCTGCACTGACGCATCAAGATTTCTTTAGGCACCTGACGCATAAGAATCTGCAGACCTTCTGGGTAGCGGAATCTATCACTAAGGCCTACACAGCGGCAGAGGATGCCAACGAGGATAAGTGTCTCAAGCGGACTAAACAGCCTCGCTCTTTCTCTGCTGAAGGAAAGAGGAAGAATAGCGGCAGCGATCACTCCTACCGGAAACACCACAGGGTTGGACCGCCAGAGTGCAATGACTGCAGGCCAATCAGCCTAACGCCCTTGACCGGCACGCATTCAAACATCTTCATGCAGATCCGGGGTGAGAAGTTTCTTAAGTGGCCAAAGCCACTTAAGAAGTTGAAAGAGGGAATCCAGTTAAGTACTGTGATTTTCATCGATCTCCCGGACACTCCACGAAGACTGTAAGACACTTCAGCGGGAGATAAAAGAGTTGATCCGCAGAGGCCACCTTACCAAGTTCATCAAGAACCCTGGCCAAAGTTCTAGCACAGCAAGTGGTAAAGGCCCGAAATCATCTCCTCTACAAAATCGGGTCGTGGCAGGAGTAGTTAATATAATTACGACTAGACTTGCCGAGACTTCGGTGGACCGTAGGGAGCAGCATGTTGGGAAGAAGAAGCAGCGTACCGAGAATAATGTCATTTGTTTCAGTAACGATGATTTTGAGCATGTAGTTTCTTCCCATACAAATCCCCTAGTTGTATCCACCCTCGTTTCAGACGGTAGCGTCGACTACCAGTTGAAACGAGTATTCATTGATAATGAAAGTTTACCTGATTTGTTTTACCTAAATGTGAATTTAAACTTGGTTTAAAAAGAGTCAATTAAAGCCTGCCGAAAGCCCGTTATACAGCCTTGACAACAAATCAGTGCCTGTCCAAGGGACAATCCAGTTAGAAGTCACTCTGCGTACATACCCAAGAACGGCGAGTCGAACGCTCACATTCTTAGTAGTAGACCTACCCTCCGTTTACAACGCTATACTAAGCCGCCCGTACCTAACAGCATTCGGAGCTATCATTTTGATACCATATCTTAAAATAAAATTTTCAACAGCTTGAGGTGTAGGCGAAGTACTGGGCGACAAAGTCATTGGGCGGACATGTTACATGTCCCAAATCGCCCCGAGTGGAGCGCCAGATCGGTAGGAGAACTCGACCATCGAGACGAAGCAACTTTACAGTAAGCGCAGTCCGGAGGGGCAACTGATCTAATTCCACTAAACCCGGAAGATCCGAAAAGGTGTGTACAGATCAACGACTCACTCACCAGGACACTGCGCGATGATTTGATCACGTTTTTACGGTAGAACGCCGACATCTTCGCATGGACTCCTGTAGACATGCCTGAGATTCCGGCCAGAATAATGATCTACAAGTTGGGCCTCGATCCCGACCGTAAGCCCATCAGGCAAAAGCGAAGAAACCATTCCGTGGAAAAATTAATTGCCATCTAACAAGAAGTAAGAAAGCTGCTAGACGCCAGCTTCATCAGGGAGGTCCAATACTCGGATTGGTTTTTTAACGTCGTCTTGGTAAAGAAAAGTAATGGTAAATAGAAAATGTGTATCGACTTCACAGACGTTAACAAAGCCTACCCTAAAGATAGCTTTCCCTTACCCCAGATCGTCCTATTAGTAGACTCAACATTTGGATATGAGCTTTTGAGTTTCATAGACGTGTACTCAGGTTATAACTAGATCCGGATGAGCCCAAAGGATGAGGAGCACACCTCATTCATGACGGACCAAGGCACCTATTGTTACAAGGCCATACATTTTGGTCTAAAGAATGCATGTGCCGCTTACCAACGGCTTATGAATAAGATGTTCAAAAAAAAAGATTGGCCACAATATGAGGTATATGTCAACAATATGCTCATCAAGATCAGAGATACTAATAACCATATTCGCGATCTATCCGAATCTTTCGAGGTACTCTGCACACACCAAATGAAGCTAAATCCCGCCAAGTGCGTCTTCGGAGTCTCCTCTGAAAAGTTTCTAGGTTTCATTATCTCCCAACGAGGGATCAAGGCAAACCTTGAGAAGATTGAGGCTCTCGCGGACATGTCTCCACCGCGGATCATTAAGAACGTCTAGCGGCTAACTGGACGACTAGCAGCCTTGTTCCATTTCTCGGCAAAGTCAGGAGACAAGTCCAGCCTTTCTTTAAGGCATTAAGGGGAATAAAAGCAAACAGATTCTAGTGGATTGGGGAGTGCCCGACAGCCTTCAACAAATTAAAGCGATCTAGCCAGCCCACCATCGCTAACGTCACCCAAGGACGGAGAGGAACCATACCTCTACCTAACGGTATCAGAGGTGGCCCTCAACTCCGTTCTCGTACGTTAGGACTCCGATACTCAGAGGCCGGTTTACTACATAAGCAAAATATTGACCGGCCAAGAGGCGCTACCTACATGCAGAAAAGTTAGCTTTGGCGCTTGTCTTCTCCTCTCGGAAGTTGAGACCTTACTTCCAAGCTCATCGGGTGATTGTTCTCACCGACTAGCCACTGAAGAGCATTCTCCAGAAGCCTGATATTTCTGAACGGCTGGTAAAGTAGGCTATCAAATTGGAAAAGTTCGACATCGAATTTTAGCCCAAGCCCGCCATCAAAGAGCAGGCTCTAGCCGACTTCATTGTCAAGACCATGACACCAATTCTCAAGGAGTAGCTCGCTAAGAACACAGGACAGAGTGAGGAGGGGCTAGAATGGGTCCTCAACGTGGACGGATCATCTACGGACTCAGGGATCAGAGCCGGGGTAATCCTAAAAGCCCCGAACAGGTTTGAAGTGAATTACTCGCTCAAACTTGACTTTCCAACGACCAATAATGTCGCAGAACACGAAACCTTATTGGCTGGATTGAGACTAGCTAAAGAACACTCAACTAGACAGTTGACCATCTATAGCGACTCTAAACTGGTTGTCAACTAGGTTAACGGGAATTTCGATGTGAGTAACCCTCACTTGGATAAGTACTTGGCCAAGGCGAAGGAGATCAACAGGAGATTTGACAAGGTGACCCTTGTTCATGTTCCCAGGATTGAGAATTGGAAGGCCGACCAACTTACCAGGACAGTAGCAACTGAAAGTCCAAAGCAATATTTGAGGGATATATGAAAAATTCTCAGTGCTCCCAGCATGGAGGAGCAGGAAGTAATGCAGATCTCTAGAACAGAAAATTGGATGACGCAATACCAAAAAATACTTGACGGATGGAGCACTTTCGCAAGACGTAGACGAAACCAAGCGGGTTAAGAAGACGGTCGGCTGGTACATCGAAGCCACAGGTAAAGTCGCCAACTAGAATAAGCGCTCCCTAAACTGGGAAGGACCTTTCTTAGTCTCTGTCATCCTGTGGAACAGAGCATACAAGCTCCGGACCCAGGACGGCAAGTTGGTTCCACGGACGTGAAACGCGACCCACCTTAAGCGCTACTTCCAGTAAGGGTCCAGGTATGTCGTCCATATGTGTGCTTGTAAGAGAATGTACCTTTTTAATAAAATAAGTATCCTATTTTCATTTACATTGTATCATATTGCTATCCTCCTTTTATGTTATGTATGAATGCGCGTGTTTGTATGTTTGATTGCAAGACTAAAACGACCTAGATTGCCCCTAAGTTAGGCAGATTTTCACTCGCTCGCTATTTAACCCTAGTCATCCAGGTGGCCCATGAGTGGTTGTATTTAAACCCTAGTCATCTAGGCGGCCCATGAGCAGTCGTATTTAAATCTTGATCATCCAGGCAGCTCACGAGCAGTCGTACTTAAACCCTTGTCATCCAGGCGACCTACTGATAGTCAAATTAAAACTTGGTCATCCGAGTGGTCTGTTCACGGTCAAAATATTAGGGGGTTTAAACAGCACGCGTGACGACCTCTTAAACAAGAAGATAGCGTAATTAGTCAACGATGATCGACAGAAACAAGGCAGTCTGCCCCAAACGTTGGCCGCCCTAGTATGCACTAGGGCAATGCCACCAAACCTTTGCTCTTACGTGAGAATAGATCAGACTTGGCAAGACATCCAGGTTAACCCTGATATCTACTCAAGGGCTTACGTCTTTCGAAAAACGCCAACAGCGTCCTAAGCAAGGCAGACGGCCAACCTGTGTACACAGAGTTGGCTGGAAAACTCAGCAACGAAGGAGCAGAAATAACAATAAAGGCAAAAGACACATAGTATTAATGAAACAGCCATTCTATTATATTCACTCACAAATACACCAATCACAAAAATAAGGATTACAAAAACTAGGGAGGAGCGGAGCTCCTAGAAGAAGGCGCCGACGATTTGCAACTGACCTAAGGCTCCCCCACAAGGCACTCACGACGCTGAGCGGAACGGTTCTCCAGATTATGAAATTCGACCGAAAAGTTGGGATCAATTAGCTAGATGATTCATTGGCTAATGTTGATCCCCTCCATAACTACGCCAACACATGTTCTTGACCTTGTGGGGACAGAAACGAGTGGCCAGTTGATTCTTCAGAGTGGCCATTTGCTCCAAAAGCTGGTCAAGGCCCAGCGTAGTCCGGTCAACCTCTTCTTTCAGACGAGCACTGTCCTCCTTAAGTCTGTCGTTCTCCTCCACTAGACCCGATACCACGGCCTCTCTAAGACTAGCATTCTCCTCTCTTAGCCGGGTGTTCTCTACCTCTAGATTGGCTAGCACGAATTCTAAAGCAACTGCGTCCTCCCGGTGCTCCGCCCTCAGCGTCTCCAACTCCTCATCGAGCCAAGCAATCAATCTGTCACCGTTAGAGATCGCAAGGTCTCGCTGGCCAATAACCTTAACCACAGCGCTAGAAACTTTTTCCTTCTACAAAAACAAGTAGCAATAGCAGCAATTAAACTAAAAGGAAAGGCAGGTTGCAAAAATTCACTTGCCAAATTCTGCGCGCTGGAAGCACTGGCCTGGCAAGAGATTTTGGCTTGGACGGCGGAGGGCCAAAAACGGAACCCCCTTGAGCAAACCTAGTGGTGGCCTCCGCCACTGACTCCTCCAGCAGATCCGCTATCAAATCGTCCGTCCCCACTGGCTCTCCAACAGCAAGCTCCTCTATCCTTTCCGCGGCCTGTGCAGGCTCCCGAGCAACGACCTCCTCCACGGTCTCCACTCTAACCTCAACTGTCGGTTGAGGCTCTCCAGCAATTGGTGCTCCTGGCCCCTTCTGAATCTCCTCAGGGGTAGGCTCGTCAAATGGCGCAATGGCTGGCCCAACAGGAGCTCAACAGGCGCCTCCTCGGGTTCCCCGGTAGGTATCTCCTCCGGTAGATCAGCGGCATGCTCAATAATGGGCTCTAGGGAAGGCTCCAACCGCATCAAATACTCCAACTGTGGGAGGGAAAGAACAACGCAGATAGCGGCGGGGTGAGTCTCTCCCTAAAAACCTCAACGGTGGAACCTTCAACACATACGCCGGAGCTGTCCCCCACTTCGACAAGTTGGCCAATTAGCACACTCCTAGGATCGGTGGAGGAAGACGAAGAAGGCCTTACTGCTGCCACCATCATTGTTGGACTGATGGGAGAACCTTCGTTGGTTGGCTCCCTAATTGTGAGAACCGCGATCTTCCTCCTCTTGGAGGCCTTCATCATCTTCTACTCCGGTGACGGAGGCCCCCACTTGGCCTTCTTGGCCTCATCATGAGCGACCAAGTGGTCTCTTCGAAAATCTACAATGTGGTCCCCCACCGACTCAAATAACCACTTCATGGACTTCGTCTCCCCCACAGAAGGGGTCCCAGTATAAACTTCGTGCACCTTGCCCCATTCCTTGGCCACCAGTCAGGATCCGTCTACGCGGACAAAGAAGAACCAATTCTTCCAGTTCTTTGGCAAATCATAGATGGCAGTCCTAAACTGGAGATCGCCGCGTGGAGACAAGGAGATCCATTCTGCTCCCTGGTTAAACTTAAACAGCACCCTCAACATTGCCGTCGTCAACCACTTCACATGCTTGGCGGAAAAATATGCGAAGGTGCACAAGTACCTCACGGCGTTCGCATGATACTGCGCAACGAGGACTTGCAGGGCTGTGAAGATCTCAAGCAACTCGTTGGGGACTGGGATGCGTAGGCCACTCCTCAAGTGGGCTTCATAGATCGTAATGAATCCCTCTGATAGCAAGCACACTTTGTCTTCCTTGACCGAAACCCAAAAGACAATCTCCTTTGAAATATTGTACTCGACGTATAATTCCTTAACATTAGACTCTCTAAGAATGGAGGCAATTTTCAGAGCAGAAGTCATGAATGTGGAGGCAAGGAAATTGCAGAACACTTAGAATTTTTCAGTAGAAGAAGAGAGGAAAGAGGCGTGGAAAATTCAAAAGGAAAACGGACGGACAACTTAAAGGCAATGTGAACGCCGGTTGTCATAGCCGCCTCGTAAAAGAGCACCATCATTGCTGCCACGTGGCACCTCCTGAACGGCACCGACGAATCAGATTCCTCGGTGCATTAATTATCGGGATCTTCAATTCACCGTGTGCAGACACGTGGCCACTTTTTCGTATGATGGAACGGCTCATGATGGCGCGTCACTCCACTTCCACAAGTTCTCCGAATTTTGGCCTGGACAGTCAACTAATTCGGTCAATGCTTCCTTCAACAATTCTCCAAACTTTGCCTTAGACGGTCAATTATTCTAGTCAATGCTCCCTTCTCCAGAATAGCAGGACCTGGCGGGCTTCAAGGCACGAGACCCACCACGAACATATTGGAGGTCAGAATTCATACTACCAGTATAGGAGGCTAGTGATGGGTACGCCTACAATGGGCTGGCCCAAGGAAGAGGAGCGGCCCAAATCCAAAAGGGCCCACATATAAGCCTGGATGGTCAACACGAACTGTTTTTTGGAAGAAAGGAAAAGGAGACCAGCGTAAGGACGAGCAACTGACGCAAATGATAGTCAACATTTCTGTTGACCGACAGCATTATAGTGGGCCGGCCCATGAGCAAGTCTTATATGGGCCAAGCCCAGTTTGACCTCCATTATCGTCCACGACTAGCAACGGCCTTCTTCCCTGATTTTGCACTCTCACAAAAGGAAACTTCTATGGCAACGGTGACCAGCAGATTCAGCGCACATCCCATAAGAAAAGCATTGGATTCTTTTCCTTATTTGCTGTAAACCCTAACTGTTACAAAAACACAGAAGGAAGGCAATCCTTCCATGGAGCCGTTATTCCATTAATATCTACACCAATAAAGGAAGTCGGTCTAGCAAAGACCACGAATTGAGCCTTCCTACCTCGAGGAAGGGGCCCAACTTTTCAACTATAAGAAGGCTATGGAGTCCACATTATAGGGCAGGCCTTCTTTCAATGAGCAAACGCTCTCATATTAATTTCAATCGCTCTCAAGTTTATGTTCTTTTTTCCCTGAGGAATCCCTTAGAACTCACATAGCACCCTTTCAAGCTCTCACGCTTACAGGACGTCCACACTCTCTTTCTCTCCTGTAACTACGATTCTCAGAAACCCTGGGACAGGAATCAACGCTTCTCACGAGCAACATTAACCTCCCTCAACGAGAGCCAAATTGTTACCACAAAAACTCTATGTTTTTCTCCTTATTATTATTTTTCTCTTACCTTCTCGATTCTTAGAAGACTGTTTTACTGATTTGAGCGTCGAAATATTTTCAGTGGGATAATATCCCACCAGCACCTGACCTCTCAATTATTTTAGTGATGTACAGGATCCAAACTCAGTAGACGGAGCCGGATTCAACGAACAACGTAGCCTGAGCCCATTCAAAATTTGATTCCGTGATGCATCAAATAATAATAATAATAATAATAATAACAACAAATGTTAGAATGTTGCCATTTTACATAAAACAAAATGCTCTCAATCCTTCGCTATCAATGCACCGCACAAAAGACTTACGGTATGTTTGGTTGCTGGAATGGAATAAGGTAAAAATAGAATAATTATTCCCAGGGAATAGAATAGGAAGAGAATAGAGTTGAAATTATTATTCTCATACTTGATTGCTGGAATAGAACAATGTAGGAATTAGTATTTCATTGTTTGGTTTGTAGAATAGTATGAGGAATAAGGTTATAATAGTAATAATAATAATAATAATAATAATAATAATAATAATAATAATAATAATAATAATATGTATTAGTAATAATAATGATAATAATATATAATAATAATTATTATTATTATAAATAATAATAATATTATTATTATTAATATGTATTAGTAATAATAATAATAATAATAATAATAATAATAATAGGGAATAACTATTCCCATATATGTGGGAATAGCTATTCCCACCTTTCATGTGGGAGTAGATATTCTCAGATTTGTAGGAATAAATATTCCCAGGAAATATTTATTCCCGCCTAATTTACCAACCAAACAAGGGAAATTGTAATTTCGGAGGAATTAGCAAGGAATATAATTGCAATTCTAGTGAACCAAACGTGAGGTTAATGTAGAAAAAAACCAGCCACACATCACTATTTCATGATAGGACAAACTACACAATGTATTGAGATTGCTGAACTCAATTTTGTAATATCAAAAGATTATAATATATATATATATCAATTTTTAAAATGGGTTTTGGATTTATTTAATTATTAAATAATTATATATTATTTAATAATTTATTTTTATTATCAAATAATATGACACTTTTAATATAACTAATAGCAATTAGAAAGAGCGCATGGCTGGTGATCAATTCAAAAGCCATGACCGTTGAAACAATTGGCCTTTGAAAGAGACATTAACATGTAGGTAAACACTTTAAGAAATTTATTTTCACACGAGAAATCAAATTACGTAGGCCACATTAAATGTGAAGAAAACACTACTTGAAAAAGTTGAATTGGACAAGTTGTTGCGATAAATCTCAGAGAGATGGAACGTTTTCATTATTAATGTCAATAAAGAAAATGCTGGGTAAGTCAAGTATCTGTATTAATGATAAAAATATATAGAAAATAAGGGTCTGAATTGATCAGAAATACAATTCCAAAGTAATAAGATCATACTACTCCACACCCCAATAAAAATACAGACAGTCCAAAGAAAACTAATTGGCGAAATGCATCCTACGCCTCAAAATTGAATGATCGGGAAGGGAATAATGTTTAGACATAAAGGCAATTTGCAAACGAGAAAATCCCAAATAATATTGGTGATTTACTTCTTTGGATAAGCAAAAAACCTATCAGAACTAGCTTTGTTCCATGATTATTAAATATCGTAGACTGTAATGATAACAGTAAATTTGACAGTAATGTGTCGAGGGCTCTTACCTCACCAAAAGTGAGTAGCCGACAGACAAGTGACTTTAACAAAGGCTTCATGGGATGGTCACTTAGGAGGTGGGCCCTTTGCCACTAATTCTAGGTTTTTGTCATCATGACGACTAAGTGAGACGACTCTTACTTTATCTCAGCAATCTAGTGTAAATCAATGTTTGTTTCTTACATTTTTTTTAGTTGAATTCATTTTCGTTTGAGGAATTCAAAGTTCTTCCCAAATCTCGGGTGCTATATAGATAGTTGAAGTTAAATTAGATTGGAATTTTTAGCTTATTTTATGTCATTTTTTGGACGCTAAAAGATGAAACCTAAAAATCAATTGATCCAATATAAGTCTTGATGGGTCCAACATCAATTTAGGCCGAGACCAATGGAGCCCAACTGAGAGAAGATGGGCTTGACCGGCAAATGGATCCAGCCCAGCAGCGGCACGTTAAAACATTTGGGCACGAGGCCTTCTTGGCACCCCTGACATGCACCCAATTAGCTTCGCCCAAGCCTCTGCAAAGGCGATCGCAGATTGTTAGCGTAGGAGGCGCCGTCTCGGAGAATGTCAGCCAATGAAAAATAAGGTCAACGCTGCTAAACTGTAGTACACGCCGCCCCAACAATTGCTCAACCAATCCTATGCAAAGTTAAACAAGTTTATGCTGGTCACGCCAGACGACGATCCGCACGCCACCACAAGACGACAAATGATACCATTAGTTATCGCCAGCATTCAGCAGCCGACAAATCCCAACAAACAACTTGTCAGATATCTCGACTCCCAAAAGCCTCCCTCAAGAAGCTTACAAATACCTTCTCTATCAGCTGAGAAGGGGATAGGAATCCCACTCCCAAAAACGACCTAAGTAGTGACCTGTGATCGAGAATCTGATCCTAGTACCCAGTGCTCAAAGCAACGAGGAGAAAGAACCAACTCTCTTCCCTTAACCTACCACAGCTATACGACAATGATAGTGGGCCACTCCTAGTAATACAAGAAAGGGAATACAAGCCTCTTTTGAACATCCCATACAATCCCCGCATTCCAATATCTCTACATTTTCATCACGTTTACTTCCATATGTGTATCTTTTCTTTCCTAGGAAAAGATTTCTGATTTGAGTATTGGAATGTTTACCGTGGGACAACCTCCTGTAGTCCTCTAACCTCTTATTTATAATTTATAGTGTGTAGGGCTCAGATTGAGAGACGCAAAAACTGGACCCGTTCATGATCCAACCCAACCAAGAAATCCTAAGGTTCTCTAATCTGCACGAGAACTCGGACCCAGGGATGCATCATTGGCTTGGGCTCCGGCCACTCGAAAACATCCTCCAACCCGCTCGCCTCCAACCCGCTCGCCAAAACCTCGCCGATTGGAGCTTCGGCTGCAAACTCCTCAGGTGCAACTGCCTCCGCAGCTGACTTAGGCTTCGATATGAGCGGCTCAAGTGGCTCCACGGCAGCTGCAACGAGTTCCTCTAGGACATTTGCAGGCGCAGCATCGGACTCATGATTGTCTACCTCGACAAGCTCGATATGCCGAACACCACCTCCTCAGTGCCCGCCATGAGACCCTCCCCGATAGGCTCGACTGGCTCCCCGCTATGGAAAGGTCCCACCTCAACGTCTAAAGGGGAACCAAGCACGGAGCTCTCACTCGGGAGGTGGCCAACGAAGGGGACACCATACTTTGCCAACTCTCACTCTAATCGCAGATTAGAGTATCTCGAGAAGGCGTGCAACAGCCCAAGGCGGGACCCGCCTTCTGACATGTTAGGCCCCAGCAGTGAGCTGATCTTAGGTATAGGGGGCTAGTGATGTGTCTAACATGAATTTGGACAGGGACCAATGGAGCCAAATTGAAAGAAAACGGGCCTGACCAGCAGATGGACCCAGCCTAGCAGCGGCACCCTAAGAGATTTCGGTGCGAAGCCCTCTAGGCGCCCCTGACACGTATCCAATCAACTTCGCCTACGCCTCTACAAAGGTGACCACAGATTGCCAACGTAAGAGGCGTCGGCTCATCCAATGTCAGCCAATAGAAGATAATATCAAAGCTATCAAACCGCAACACATGCCGCCCCATCAGCCGCTCAACCAATCACACGCAAAGCCAAACAAGTCTGTGCCGACCATGCTGGACAACGGTCCGCACACCACCATAAGACGACAACTGACACCACTGACCACTGACCACTGACCACTGCCAGCGCTCAGGGCCGGTGAATCAGGACAAATCACTTGTCAGAAATCCTGGCTCCCAAAAGCCTCCCTCAATGAGCCTACAAATACCTTCTCCATCAGTTGAGAAGGGGATCAGAACCCCACTTCCAAAAATGGCCTAAGTGGTGACCTGAGATCCAGAGCCTGATCCTAGCACCTAGCGCTCAAAGTAACGAGGAGAAAGAATTAGCTCTCTTCCCTCGACCCACTGCTACTATACGACAACGATAGTGAGCCACTTCTAGCAATGCAAGAAAGGGAGCACAAGCCTCTTTTGAATATCCCATACACTCACCGCATTCTAACATTCCTGTATTTTTATTACGTTTACTTTCACGCATGCATTTTTCCGTTCTTAGATAAAAATTTCTAATTTGAGTATTGGAATGTTTATAATGGGATAACCTCCCGCCGTCCTCTAACCTCTTATTTGTAATTTGTGGTGTGCAAGGCCTAAATTAAGAAACGCAGAGACCGACCCCGTTCGTAATTTGACCCAACAGAGGAATTCGAAGGCTTTCTAATTCGCATGAGAATCGGAACTCAGGAGCAAATCAAGTCTAATTATTTATTGTTCATTTACAGTTAGCTCGTATCTTTAGTAGACAGATGATATAGAAGCCTGCCCACAATATTGAGACTTCTTCATTTTTCTTTTGATTTACTTATTCATCTAAGTAGTGATTTTTAAAGAAAAAGCACACTAATCTTATATAATTCACCATCAAAGTTAATTTTTTTTTAAAAAAAAAACACAACTATTTAGCTGTAAGAAAATCGCTTCTATATCATGTTTGAATGCAATAATATTTACTAAATAAAAATGGTATTTTGCATTTAGCAAACATATTATAAAAAATAATTACATAATGTTTGTGGAATGTCATCAACCTTTATTTCTTTTCTTCTCCCTATGACTATGAAAAAGAAATTGATATAAAGTCAAGGTGGGTTAGGTGGGGCAAATGGTCCCTTTGTTTTCGGGTCAATTGAGTGGTTTGTTTTGTTTGAAAAATATGCTCCCATTTTTAGATGAAAAATGCAAAGCTTCATTTTCATTATACTCATTTTAAACACTAAGCTTTTTAATTTTTAAATAATTTAAATTAGATAAAGATTAAGATAATATATTGTTATATTATCTTAATATCTAATATTTATTATTTTTTAAATAATCTTAACTATTAAAATAATAAGCAACTATAATATCTAAGATAATCATAATAAATCGACCCACCTCAAATAGCCTCCGTCAACTTAAAAGACATGCATGTTTGCCGTCTAAAAATAAAAGGCTCTGCCGTTTTATAACTTATGAAAAATTATACTAATCTTGCTAAAACATGTAAGGATTTTCGAGAGTTTCGCTCTCATAAAAATAGAAATGCTCGTTTTTTATATTTTGACCGTTTATTTTTAAACAAATGATTATAATTTAACTAATTTTAAAAAATTTTGATAAAATTGACTATTTATTTAAAAATAAATAATAAAAATCAAAAAAATAGACCTATTGTTATTTTTTTAAAAAAATAAAATAACTTTGATGGAGAAGATATAGCTTATCACTTCCACTTAAGCATGTTAACTGCATGCATGGAGAAAGTATAGAAAGCTTATCAATGCACTTACACAGTATATATATATATATGGCTTCTTTAGGTTTTGCTTTTTAAAATAATATAGTCAAAATAAGGAGCAAGTTGGCCAAAATAATTAATTATATAAAGTTTTTATTTTTTAAAGTTAAAAATACAATAAGACATATATAAAATTTTTAGTTTTTATATTAAAATGATGTTTTCAAAATGTAAACCCCATGCTAAAATTATATATTATTTAATGTGGTCATTCGTTCGACCCGGTTTGATTAGCCTAAAGTTTTTTATTGTATGTTAAGGTATTTAAATATTATTAATCAAATTTTAAAAAATTTTGATTTGACTCGGCTCAATCTAAATTTTATATTTTTCCTAAACACATGGTTGAGTATTTTAAATAAATATCTAAATTTCTTTTTAAAAAACATCTTGGTAAATCATATTTTTATAACAATAATATCTATTTTTATACAAAAATTATTCTTAAAAAAATTTTTTAGGTAGTGTGTTTATCTATCAAATTTTTTGAAATAATTTTTATTCTTAGGTATTTTATTATATAAATATTAATATAAAAATAATTAAAAATTATAGTATTTAAGATTGGTCTAAACCCACCGAATTTTAATTATAGACAGATATAATTGTGTTTTTCAGACAAAAAAATGACCTAATTCATAGTAATGAAATAAAATTATAGTATTTATCTTTTAAAAATTATGTTTAAAAATAAAATTTTAAGAATTTCTAAATATATTGTAAAAGTTTTACATAATAGAATTTATTGATAAAAAAATAAAGAGGATTATTTTTATCTGATTTAAAAAATAAAGTAAATATTTAATATAAAAAATATGGAATGCTAATCAATCAAAATTAACGAGCTTTATCAAGAAAGAAAATCAAACTAGATTAAGCCTAAGGCCTTCGGGTTTTGTTATAGTTTTTCCTTGTGCTTCTAAGTATTAAGGTTTATTATTAAAAATAAAGTAATATACTAAAATTTTAATATATTATTTTTTATTCTATACTTTAAAATTTTTTCTTAATATTAAAAAACTAAAATAGTCAAATACTGGAGAATTGATTAACAAACCCTTTAATGGTGAATTTCATAGAGCTTGTTCATAGGACATATTATATTTATTTAAATGCAATGATTAAAAGTTTAAAAATAAATGATAGAGATACAAAAAGTTATTTAAATTATTTAATATAATATATATCAGTTATTTTTTAAATTCTAATTTTACCCATTGAGTAAAAATAACAACTAATTATGGACTAAGCTAACAACAGCTACCCTGAATGAGAGGAAGAACTATATACAAACACATACATGGAGAATTTCAGCTTCCAGTCAACAAATGAACTTGACCTTGTACATTAACATAAAGAAGGGTTCAGAGAGAGTTTCCCAAACAAGAACGATCTGTTCTTTTTCATATTCCTTCTGCAGCTTTATTTTGTATGAAGAAAAATGCAAATATAATACAAGTTTAAGTGAGATCTTTAAAGCTGTTGTGAAGAATGGCATTATCATAACCAGCAGCAATGAGAATGAAAGGTAAAAATCTCTATGACTTAGAAGGTCCGGGTCCCATTGATAGACTCCTTACTGCAACCTTAACTGCGCCAACTGCACCAAGCTGCATCAAGTCGGGGCTTGGCACATGCCCGCCAAGTCGCTTACCATCATCTTCTTTATGAACCTCGATGAAGTATGCTATCTGGTGAGCCATGAAACCAAATAAGATATGCTGAGCATCATCATTTGGAACCATAAATGGGGGGAAAAGAGAGTCTGTACCCGCAATAATCAACTCTGTACTAAATCAAATCGAATTGTAAAAACAGATTCACATAAAAAATCCTACTTAGTGGGACAATTTTTTTTGTTGTTGTTGTAAGAGGCAAATTTATAAAAGGGCAGCTAATTGCATGAAACTCCCACTCTTACATTAGACAAAAGGATGTTTTTATGACTCAAACCTATGACTACCGGGTCACACGGTGAAAAGTAGACCATTGTGTTAAGGCACAAATTAAATTTGTACAAATAGGCCAAGCAATTATCAGTATGAGTATTAAATGTGAGTGTTCAATGTGTGCCTTCTTCAGCAGCGGTAATACAAAGCAGATAACATCACTAAGAGATTCTTCTAAGGAATCATTGGCGGTCAATCACACATGAATCAGTGAACTGCAGCACTATAAAAGTCATGGAACAGTTTTAAGGCCTTTTCTATACCATAGATTTTGTGCGAGCTGTTCTATTTCACTTCTCAAATTAATTCAGAATGTGTACTTCTCTACATTTGATGTGTGCTCATTAAAGACAAACAAATACGCATCCCTCCTTCCAAAAAACAAATAAACCGGTGACAAACAGAGTGATTTTGCAGTTGCTGCCGAATGCACAAGGATTCCCACATTACAGGTTCTACAAAGAGTTGATGCATCCAGTCTTATCCCTGCATTACAAACATATTGTTTATATAGTTTAAACTAGTGACTTTTAGGTTCCAATAAGGCAACTTATGCTGTGCTATTTTGCTATTGCAAATTCATAAATGAAATGACAAAATAATTTGATAACTTAGGCCAAAGATTAAATTCTTCAACAGGACATTGACTCTAAAAGGCAAGGGTTCTCAAAGCGTGATCTAAAGGCAAGGCAGATAAGTTGAAGATTGAATCATACAGAATAACCTTTCCAGAAGCATTCCGCACAGGCGATACATGCAGCAGATTCCAGAACGAACTCCCATTCTTCCTGAAAATCAGTAGTAAAAGAAAGTCATCTAATTTTAACCGTAACAATTCCACACGTATCCACATATACAGGCAGCAAAAATAGCATGCAAAAGTGTCAACCTGTAACTAAGGATATATACGGTGTGTGGTTGGCCAGATTGAATACTTTCATTTATCTGCACAGAAGTAAGCTGAACATGTAAGAACCCGGCCACAAGACATAAAAAAATAGTTTTTTTATTAAAAATCAAAATGAGAGTCCTTTCGACTGATTCCACACACATAGTATGTATTGCAAGTTACAACTCACTGTTGAAGAGAGAGCCAACCTGCAATAAAGTGGAACTATCGGTATCTGAGCCGCTTAGAAACTTATGACTGCACCCAGACACTTCATGTCTAGCATAGCCTACATAGACAAGCAGCATAGGTCAATGGTTAGATCTCATGTTGAAGAAGAATTTCAACAATTGACCTCAAAGGACAAGTATGTCAATGTCTGACATGTTTCGGACTCCAATACACTGTAACATGTTTTGGATATGTACGACTATCTTCTAATTTTTAGAAAAATGGGGTTCTTAATATGAACTAAAGAAAATTGGATCTATGTAGTGATATAGAAATAATTAAACGCCTAACCACACTTATCTTCTCTTTTTTTAAAATTATGTAAAGTATATTATAACACAAGTCCTCTATATTGACTCACTTGCATATTGATTCTTTCCGTGTAAACTTTTTTTAAATGATGAAATAAGAAATATGAATTTTTTAATAATTTAGTATAAAGTATTGTTATTTAAAAGATGATTATACGCTTAAAGGGATACATATAGAAAATGAGGTTCACAAATGCGCTTCCAGAAATGGATTATTGCTTACTTCCATGGCATAGTCTTAGCAAAATCAAACGAAACAAAGAGAAAGAAATATAGAAATAATCACAAAACAGAAACCCAAGGAACCTGTCAATTCTAGGAAAGCATCACTTGCATAAACATTTGGCCAGTTAGGAAGGTGTGGGTCAATTCTGCACAAATATAACCAAACAAATTTAGAACCGTCTCTAAGCTGTCGCATCTATAATAATGTAATGACATAGAAAACTGTTACAACTCACAAGACAAAGCTTTGTTTGATTCTACCAAGAGCTATTATTAAGGCTGAACTAAGAATGCCTGTGCCCTGTACATTGCATCTACTCCCAGACACTAATCGGCCCGTCGATGCACTATAGTGAGATAGCACAGATAAAATGTTGCAAATAGCAGTAGATGCTTTTCTCTTTTCTACCTCACTTGCCTCACACAAATCCTCTACTACTCCTGTACAACACAATCATAGAGTTTGAGGAGCTGAAATAACAAAAAAATGGGATAAATGATTGAACCACGTGAATAATAGTCAACATAGAAAATAACACTTGAGACCTTTTCCCAAGTAGTAAAGCAATTAAGGCACCTCACAAATGCTTTTTCTTTTTTTTTTTGGAGGGGGGGGGGGGAGGAGGGGAGGTGGAGGTAGAGCAAAGTTTAAGGCAGCTCACACAAATCTAACTGCTGATTAGAATTTCACCCTGCAATGAACATTCTGCATCAAGAAAGAGGATTCCTTTTCCTCCCACTACTGTGCTCAATGTATGAATGCAAAATCCCATAATTCATCCCACGTGGAACATACTGCTACAGAATGAAATGGATTATGAGTCCTAAGACACAACTTGTTTTGACCCCTTTTTCAAATTGAGGAATAAATGTAGAAATAAAGATACAATGCACGTAAAGTATATTTCAATCTAAATGAATCAAATGATAAAAACATATAAATCACAAGCACCAAAAGCAGTCATAATTAAGGCACGATTTTGGTAACAAAGGAAACCTCAATAACCAAGGTTATCAAGTAAAACCCTTTGGGTTTTTTTGGCCAAAAAAGAGTGCACTAAAATAGCCAACTTATAGACCAAGTGGTACAGACACGCTAACTTAATCGATTTACTCTTGGCTTGTGACCCCTACCAAGAAATTCTTTGGATTTGTCTGCAGTAACGAAACTTGATACCTTTCAGTCTTCTTATCAATTTTCCTTAACTAACCGTTGAATCTTTGCACACCACTGGATCCCAAATTCTACACCACCCACATCACTTACAAAGGTTAATAGATAGAAAAAAGTGTGTAGAAAATAAGATGGATGAAGATAGAAAACTCTAGAATTAAGGCTAAAAAATTAAGAGTGAGTTTTCTCTAATGGGCACAAATTATAAGCTCAAAAGTGGGTGTTTTTGCACTAAACAGCCGTGAGAAAATATTTCTGCAGAAGTTCTCAATAAAGAGAATAAGACGGCTATTTATCATACATACGAATACGCTCGAGTGACTACTATGATTGAGTGCCCGAGTGTTAGGGACAATGGGTCATGGACACGAGTGACATGCACTAGTGGAATGCTGAGTTCCCAGTGATAGACATTAGCATCAATGCTGCAAGTGACAAGGCATTTTATAATGATCCTATGTGAGCAGTTGGCAAGTGAGGCATGGGAGCCTATCTATGGGGCGAACGTCAGCTTAATGGTGAGCTGAATGCCGGGAAGCAATTAATACAGCTTGACTATGAGGTTTGGGAGCCACGGAGTTGTTGTGAACGATGCAAGACTTGTTGAGAGGGGTTTCACTTGCTAGCCTCATGAAGCTAAGTATTTGAGTTGAAACAATTGGATCTCCGTGTGGAAAGAGGTTGGCTTTGACCAAAAAAGGTTTCAGTGCGGCACGGTACATTTTTGTTGTGCAAATGTTGGACTGTGGCACAACGCAACCCCATTGGTCTCCCCCAAAATAAGTCCAATCTTCTATGATCATCGACCATACTGGAAAGATTCCATTTCTATCCCCTTCCATCAACTGAACCTCCCAAGCTTCTTATCTACAAGCCAATGCATCAAAGAAACATTAAACATCATATTTCCCTCCATAATTGATGTTCCAACATAAGAGAATCCAAATTGCAGACACCTATGTGCACAATGTAGGGCCTTAAAAGCATGCATGGGATTGGGACACCATCTTTACCTAAAGAACCTGAGATATTGTGTTATAGGTTAACGAAAAACATACAAGATATCATAAACTATTTCTTTGATATTCAAAGTGGGGATCCTTAGACTCTCACATGCTTTAACAAACCGCCCCCTACATGGAAGTCATTCACATCAAGCACCGGAACACCGCAACAACCAAGCATAAACACAAACCTCAGATAACTGCTCAAAACTAATGAAAAAAACCATGCCTAGATAACCATGTAAAATGCTCGAAATTCAACCAAACAAGACAAATGAAGCAACACTGACCTAGAAGCTTGAATTGCATTTCACCTGCCCATTTATAGCCCCAAAAATGATGCCTACAACCAAACTGAACCATCGGTTATTATTGTTGCAGGAACACAGGAGAAACCGAGTAAAATAGTGCATACCTAAGTGCACAAAGTAGAACCTCACAAATCCATGTTAGACACTATCTTAAACCCAAAAGCCTAATCTATGCA
Organism: Nepenthes gracilis; assembly: GCA_033239525.1. Taxonomy (NCBI): domain Eukaryota; kingdom Viridiplantae; phylum Streptophyta; class Magnoliopsida; order Caryophyllales; family Nepenthaceae; genus Nepenthes; species Nepenthes gracilis. The sequence goes on along the minus strand of BSYO01000015.1, from coordinate 5,226,312 downwards.
ATTATGGACCAACTCAAATCTATAGTTCCCTGCAACTGTTCATGAATGTTCTGTATGGAACTCCTCAGACCAGCAGATACTGCAACAATGAACCTCCTCTTTATTGAATACAACAAATTTTCATACATAAAAAAAAATATTTTTCTTCAATCTAACATCCCCAATATCTCCTTTTTCCACTTTTCAAACCCACTCTTAAGCATTTTCTGTTGTCACTATGTAATTACCATATCCCTATGGTCGAAAAATCATATGAGTACGAACCGATGGAACTTAAATAAGTAGCCTTTTGTAACTTTAGCAAGATATAAACACGGTAATCAGATGAATTTCCAGCAAGTTTTCATAATATGTAGGAACTACTAATGTAACATTCTGGATGTTTCCAGTATTATTATTTTATGCAAATAAATTATGTGATCAGTTTGGGATAATTGTTTGACTATTTTTAGTAGCAATTAAATACAAAAAAAAAAATTTATTGTGCCATAATAATTGTTGTGGGCCTATTGGTCTTGGAATTTAGCAGTGGATTTGAATTATTTAACATTGAACTTAGTATATTTTATTTTCTTAAAATGAAATTTGGGTAGGACTTAGGAATTTTAAGTGGAACGATCCACTTGTATAATTTTTGGAAACTTGATTAATTAGTGAGCCACTTCTTGGATAATTAGTGAATTTAACTTAAAGTGATTGACCAATAAACTAAGAGAGAGTTTTAGAACAATAATTTATAAAACAAGTTAGATACTCTAACTTTGGAAACCTAGATGTTGCTCGGATAAGTGGGTATTTAAGGGCAAGGTTTTATTTTCAATATGTTCTAGGAAAAAATATAAGATTATGGAACTTTAAAGGCTTGGCAAATTTTCATTAAGGGTTTCGACTGAATACTGAATGTTCTAGGGTGATAGTATTCTTGAATTATTAGGATAATTATATTTTTATTAAGAACAATAATTAAAACAAATTATGGACATAATATTATTTCTCATTAGAAATATTGTGAAGACTCTAAATTATGGCATAAATTGAATATATATTGGAGTAAAATAGTCTAAATATATTAATTCTTGGCCGGCTACTTAATACAAATTTTGGAATCCATATTTCTAGATAAACTTGGAGCATATCTTGGCTGACTTAGGATGGAGCTTGAGGGGCAAGTTTTGTGGGATATTTCAAATTGGAAGAAGCAAGAAAATTAAGAAGGAAATACTTAAACCCAAACAATCCACTTCTTCGAAATGTTGGTTGCTGCTACTGTGCCGATTTGGGCATTCAGTTTCTGCAACAATGTGAAGAGAGAAAGGGCGAAGAAGAAGAAGGAGAAGAGAGAGAGAGAGAGAGAGAGAAGAAGAAGAAGAGGAGAAATGTGCTGCACTGGTGCCAAAGCTATTTCCGTTGCCATTGCAGCATGTAACCAAGAAAGAATGAGAATCAAGGCAAGTAAAATTCAGTGTTTGCCCTATTAAATCATTCATATCTTTTTAGTTGGCTTGAATCTTGTATGAAAATAGTATTCTGAATTGTAAAGCCTCCATGAGAAGCATACTTCATTGCCCTGTAAATTCAGTGAACGGTAATGTGGCCACAAAGAAGATGATGAACAACAACAGATTCCAAACCAGTTTCGGGCTTGCCATTTATATGTTATATTAATACGTTCATAACAATAAAGTTATCGTTTTTTCAGTATGACACGCATAGTTTGATCATTCGTTGACAAAATGTGATTTTGGTTATTGAAATGTTAGTAATCAAGCACCAAAGACACCACAATGAATACTAAAATCTATTCATCTCACCTCTAGTTGAGGTGACAAATGATTTTCGAACCAACTATTTATATGCTATATTACTGCTCTCATGCCAATCAAGTCGCCTTTTTATACTATAATATGTGTAATTTGAACATTTGTTAACGAGGCACGGTTCCAATTACCCAAAGTGTCAGTAATCAAGTAACAAAGATGCCACAATGAACACTAAAATTTATTCATCTCACCTCTGATAAAGGTGACAAGCGATTTTCAAACCAACTATTTATATGCTATATCACCGTGTCAGTAATCAAGTGACAAAGATGCTACAATGAACACTAAAATTTGTTTATCTCACCTCTAATAAAGGTGACGAGCAATTTTCAAACCAACTGTTTATATGCTATATCACTGTATACATACCAATCAAGTTGTCATTTTTATACTATAATATGTATAGTTTAAACTTTCGTTAATAAGACATGTCTTCAATTACCCAAAGTGTTAGTAATTGTGCATCGAAGATACTATAATGACTACCAAAATTTATTCATCTCACTTCTGGCTAAGGTGACAAGTACTTTTTGGGATAACCATTTATATGTTATATTAATACATTCATGTTGACAAACTTACCGTTTTGATACTATAACATGCATAGTTTAATATCGCATTGTTGAATCTCAATTTCGATGCCTCAAAATTATAGAAACCAAGTGATGAAGGTGAGCTAAGAAACACAGAAATCTACCATTTCACAAGGGTTGTCATTTTGGGTCATGTTCGAGCCAATCATTCATGTGGTAAACAAACGCATTCATAATTGTACATTTGGTGTTCTTACTCTAGGAAATGCACAATTTAATACTACATGGCCAGAAGTTGAGTTCAGTTACCCGAAGTGGGAAAAATCGAGGGACGAAGTGGTGATAACAATCGCAGAGAACTACTTCAAATATCAATAGAAAGGTTCAAACTAAAAAATTTATGTCTCATTGGATTATTAGTCAATAAGGAGTTAGAAATATATTTCTTTCTTCCATAGCACCTTTAGCTTAATTAAATAAGAAGAAAAAAATTATTGTTATAAGTAAATCCAAAATCTTTGTAGATAAAGCCGATCATGAGTTCCCGTCCATGGGATGAATGAAATCCGATACATAAATATTTTAATGAAAAAAAACAAAATTGCTTTTATTGTGTTACCTAAGTTATAAAAGAATTCCTAAACCTAAGAGTTAACAAAATAAGTTATTCATTACCCATAATAGAATACCCACTTAAAATAAAGAATCATTTCATTTTAAAATATTTATCATTTTTTATAAATAAAAAATGAGATATTATCTAATTTATATTTAGTTCTTGCTAAATCCATTGATAATTTGGGCTAATCAGTCATATGCCAAACTCATGCGTTCATGTATATTTAATTGTCGTCCTTACACTATGATATGCATAGATTAATATTCCATTGAGGAAATACTGTTCCAAGTGAGTAGAATCTTATGGCTTGGCTTAAACTTAGTGTTAGTTTGAAATTTGTGTATAGTTTTCAACTTAAGGTTACCTTTGAACTTAGGGGCTAGGAAACACGGTGTTTTAGACCACATGGCTTAGTGAGCCATGGTAGACCCAGTGAGACAATTGGAGTCAGATACCTAGTTTATTCATGGATTTCTTTATCTCCTTGGTAATCGTTTCTTTGCATTAATTTAGATCACATGCCTAGCTTTCTTGTTTACTCTTGATGCGTACCTGGATCCGACTTCGAACATATTCGATTCGTCTGGATGGTTCGACCCGACTCCGTTCAATGAGTCTGAATCCTGCACATCACTAAAGTGAACAGGAGGTCAGCGTGTCGGCAGAAGGTTGTCCCACCGAAAACACTCCGAGACTCAAGTCAGTAAAAAGTCTTCAAATCGATGAAGGTAAACTGAAAAGCAAGAGAGAGAGAGAGAGTAGGATGGTCGGGAGTGTTGGCCCGTTGAGAATGTGAATCCCGCTTACTGCTCACAAAGAGCGAGTGGAAGCGGCGTCCCGAAAGCGTGAAAGCTTTAGGGAACAGTTCTCAAAAAACTGGAAAAGGTCTCCTGTAATCTGGAGGCCTTTGGTGGGATTGGAAGATGAACGCTTGTGCAGAGAGAAAGAGAAGATGAGTATTTGTTCAAGCTCTGTAAGCGTTCGTGAGCTAGACTGTAGGAAGTCTCTTTTTAGTTTCAGGAAGCTTGTTCTGAATGTTCTCTAGAAGACAAGTTAGAGAGTGTGTATGAGAGCTTCTGTGTGAGCGCGTTTCAACACTTGTATCAGAGCGTATGTTTTCTGTTGTGAGCATGCGTGTGTCTTCCAGAACGAAGACCTCAAACTTACATGAACAGTAGGAGAGCCACCTTCTCTGGGCAAGGTGGCATGTTCTTCTGGACTAGCAATGGCGGCCTTCTCTGGATTGGTGGGCTTGACAGGCATGATTTGATCGATCCTTTTCCTTCAGAACAGTGCAACGGATATTCAAATCATCTCATCTCTTTCATGCTCTTGTGGCCGCTTTAACTTCAACGTTGGCGCTAAGTTCATTGCCGCCTTTTTGGAGAAGATCAGCCTTTAGGAAAGCGTGTAATCATGAAAGGATCGTTGCTTTTCGTGCACGAGTTCACCTGCCAAATTGGGCCTGGCCCGTAGCAGGTTTATCGCCTTTTTGTACCTGCTACTACAGTACTTCCGGTCAACGGTCGGGTTGACCGTCTGTACACGAGTTGGCCACCTGCTGGCTTCTCGACGATCAACGCTGGCGTTGACCGTTTTGGGCCTTTCAGGATTTGGGCATTTGCCTCCTGTTGAGCCGTTAACTGAGTTGACCGTCCAGCAGGCTATTTGGGCCTTCTTTGACCGTGGACCAACCCATACTATAGTATACCCATCAACTCTATAGTTAGATAAAGAAGATTATATGAAAATATCACAGTATCAAGTAATATAAAACTAGTGAAATTGTAGTGTAATCTACAGTTGTCTGATAACTATTTTATTTATGATGAAATGAGATCTATTTTTATGGAGGGATACTTATACTCATGTAGACATTATATCATATGATATCAAGAAATATCACGATAACGGACGCTGGATTTAACATGTTTAGAGAGTTGATAATTCTCAAAGGCTAGTTCCTATATAAAGAGTTTGGGATTCTCTTGGACTAGCATCTATATCAAGAATTGGAAATTCTCGTATAGGAGTTAGAAGAGATGGTTGCACACATGCGGTGCCAAGGTCTTGGGAGGCTGAATTTTGTTGCACATAAAACTTGTGGGTGTTGGTTACCTCGTGATACTTACCCAATAGACGGGGGTATAAATATGTAAACTTTAGTTTACAATGACAAATTAAGATTCAAGAAGAATGTTTTGATATCTCGTGTTGTTGAAACTTTTATTGGGATAGGTTCAACGAAACTTATATTATTGTTGAGATTTGGATTTGGTGAAATCCTTGTTGTATTCATAATGTTCGGGTTCGATGGGGCCCATTAATTGATGATCCTTATAGTGACTTTTGAATTGTAGTCATGACGAGTTATAAAGTCTTAGATAGAGTTTGTTATTGAGATTTATAATGCTATTATTACTTTTACATATCTAAATATTATTTATCCGATTTTAATATTGATTATTATGTGTTGTTGATTATTATTATTTGTTGGGTATTTAACTCACTCTTATATTTTTTTGGTTCCATATTAGTATTAGACTCATAGAGTTAGCCGATGATCGAGTTTAGCTGGGTTGCTTATAAGATGAGAATTTCGGAGTTTGAATGTCTTATGTTAGAATTGAAGATTACTTAAATCCGCGGGCATTGCCAGTTTTGTGAGATCAATCTTGGAGGTTGTGTTCCCATAATTGAGGATGATGTGCGATAGATTTTATTATTTTACTATTACTTTTGCGAGGAGTATTTACAATTATTGTTGATATTTCATTTATGATGCTATTTGTAATGATAATTCGTTTGGTTTTAGAACTCGGTGTAATGGTTTGAGTTCGCTGTCATTGACCAGGTTCGGGTTGCTGGGTTGCTAGAACCAGAGAAAGAACCACTTTATGTGGAGATCTAGCAAGCACCATATCACCAAACAAGTAAGAAACCATCTACCAACAAGATGGCCTAGCCGAAGAACGATGAGTCCAGCAAAGGACAAATAACACATATTTGTAAGTCTCATACCCATTACAAATACTTACTATTTATTTTCCCTGTTTTTTTTAAATAGTGGGTGGCCGCAAAACATCCGCGTGATGCTCACTTGAGCGAACTTGAGAGGTTGGGCCTCCGAGCAATGTCCACGCAACTTCGCTCGAGCGAAGCTATGCAGGCTATAAATAGCCTGTTCTGAATTTAGGTAATTTACTACATAATTTTTATAATCCTTGCAGCGGCTGACTTGAGAAAAAAAGAGAGCAAAGAATGAGAAGACTCTTTCCATTCTTTTAGACTTTGATACTTATTCCAAAATTTACCATGCATGGGTACGTTGTCGCCCTTGTTGTTTGGACATTTTTATTGATGACCCTCTTCCATTTTCATCTCTTGCTATATTTGTCTTAGTTTACTAATATTATGATAAAACAGAAGGACATATTTATAGTTAGTGTATTCAAACTTATAATTTATAGTCGAATTATATGGACCTAAGGTTATATGGTTTTACCCTATGTTGAAGGGAATTTCACAAGAAAAATTGTTGTGCCTTACTTTTACTAGTTATTATTGTGATTATTGCAATTGTGCGTATTGTCGTTTCATCTCCTCAAGTTTTGGCTCAGTTTTCAATCATCGAAGAGATTAGTTCTTGGCTTATTTGTGAATCTTCAGTGTGTCCCAAGTCCAACAAGATGCCCTGTTATAAAGGACAGAAACATGACAACAGAGCAAGCGCACATCCTAAATATCTGTGCCCACACTAAGGTACACCATGAAGCCAAATTTCCCAAGGTGATCCGAACCCCTCACACTATATGTAGCCAGGTTTGCATTCCCTGCAACCTTAATCTCACTGTCTCATTTGACTCCCTTTTGAAATCCTCAAGCACTTAAGCATGAGAGGGATCCCGGGGTAGAAAACCCTAACAACATCCTTGGTAGAGTAGAACTGGAATTCCATTAGATGCTTATTCTGAGTAGAGTAACAATTCCAATGTTTGATTATATATAAATTATTAAAAATAGTAATTCCATATACGCAAGGAACAAATAAACCCAAACCCATGGCCCATGGATTTATTTATTCTCGGTTCTCATAAAATAAAAGTTATGAGCAAACTGACCAATTTACCCACATAAAGGTGGTGAGGCGGCAGCAGCAAGGTGACGGTTGCGGCAGGGTGGTGTGAAAGTATGCATATGCGTATTGGAGTATGCATATCAGTGTGTTAAGTGTATTGAAAATCATAAAGAAGTGTGAATCTTTAGCTAACTGCAAGTATATTGCTATGCTTCAGAGAAGATTGAAAATAAGATAAGCCATGGGCAAGGGCACAGAAAACATACAGATGAGCACAAACTATACAAGATTCTTCGTTATTGATGTACAACTGCATCATGCAAATAAAAGATGAAAGAGAAGTACCTTTATCAGGATCCACCACGGAATTAAACATGAATTTACGATGCAAATCCAGCATAGAATCAGAGAAGACCTCTCTTCTACAAGCCCCAAGTAGAATCTCAGGTGATGTACACCCATTTTCACACACACTAACACCATTTCTTGCAACCCCAATTCCCAAGTGCCCTGATTTCCTCAGTATTGGCACTTGAACCGCAACAAAATGAATCAACTTCCCGTCACTCTTACTAAAAACAGGACTCATGTGAAACAACATCCAAAAGGGTGTACCATCTTTACGATAATTCAACAAACTAATTTGTAGAGATCTTTCCTCTCGAATTGCCTCCCTAATTTCCATCACCGATCTCCTATTAGTAGCTGGGCCTTGAAAAATCCTTCCATTTCTCCCAATCACCTCCGCCTTGGAATACCCAGACATTTTCAAAAACCCCCGGCTAGCAAAAACAATTGGGTGCCCAGAAATACAAGGATCAGTAATGGTAAAACTATCAGGTAATTCATCTAATGCCTCATTAACCCAGCTTGAGTAACGTAAAATAAATGATTCTTGAATTTGGCTCAGTGGTGATTCCATGGTCGTCTTCTCGTATCCTTAACCTTATTGCTAAGAAATCCCATAAGGTATCTAACCATACGAGCTAATTCTGATAAATTATAGCTTCACTTGCAACACGAAAGGTCTCACATGAAATTGCAGAATCTCTACCTAACTGTTGAGTGAAGAAGAAAAACATTACAGATACGGCCGAAAATATCTTCTGCAAATTGTGAATTCAGATGATTGCCGACGAAACTCGAATACTCATCACAACTAACAGCGCAAGAAAGGGAGAAAGAGGCCACTGGTAGGAAAACAGGAATTATCCGTTGATGTGTGCGACGATGCGTGAGAGGAAATTGAAAAGGGACACGCAACAATAGCCAACCACTGAAAAAACTCGAGTCGTACAAAAAGTCGCTATCAAGAAAGGAGGCCCGATTCTGTGTTCTAATCCTTGTTTTGCTGCTGGTTTGCCCGAGAAAAATCGTGGACTGCACACTCGGTTGTGTGTAGATTTGCACAGTTAATCCGGGGCCTCCAGTATGATGATTGTCAGAAAGATAAGGCATGCTAGTTCCTACCATCCCCATACAACACCTGCTCTTTCTTTTTCCCCATTGATAGACGTCGACGCTGTGCTTTAAAACAAAAAATCAATTAAAACTTACTTAGGAAATAATCAAAGTAACTTCACCGAAACTCAATTAAACCTTTTTAAAACTTTTCTGAGATTAATTTACCCTTAATTTTTGTGAAAAAATTACTTCCCATGCTTAAACAACAGGTCAACATTAATTTTATACAAACAAAAAATTCAGAATATGACAGTGTTTAGGAAGGAGAATTAATTATCTATTCTGTTTATTTTTTTAAATGTTTTTCTTTGCCTACTACTTCCTAACAAATGAGGTGTTTCCCCCTCTAAATAGATAGAGACCCCAAATTTCACTTTTTATTGGGTCCATTTGTTGATTAAAAATTTCTCATTTATTGTCAATACTAATGGTTCTTTATCTCTTTTTCTTTTTTTTTATGATCAACTTGTTTTCTCATTTATTGTGATTATCTATAATTATTGTTAGTTTAAATTATCCTTATATTTTTGCCTAACAGTAGAAGTAATTGGGATAATCAGTTCTTTGGCATTGTATTAATCCAAATAGTAATATGTTTGAGATCAAAAAGTTTACATTTTTGAAGAGATTATTGTCAATTAAAGTATAAAACAAGCTATACTTAACTTTTAATATCATCGTCTTCTATTTTAAATAGAGTTTAAAATTAATCAACAAGTTTCACACAATATAACTGTTGGGCCCCAATATAAGGGCCCATAAAAACACGGTCTAGAAGAAAGGCCCAAACGAGGAGCTTAAAGTAGAGGCCAAAGGCCCAATGACCAAGACTGCAGCTGAAGCCCGAGAAGCCTCGTCCGCTTATGAAGAAGCTCGAAGACAACGCTAGCAATACCCGAGTACACAGATATAAAAAGGATCGAGAACTCTAAAAACCCAACTGAGTCTCAGAATTGCCCAAGAGGTCAAGAAAAGGCTCCCGGACTTTCCCAAAAGATCCTCCAATGACGGCCGCCTCTTACAAGTCCACAAGCTCACAAGGTGCCTCATTCAGGGACGAGGACTGCTCATCCTAGGCCGGGAATGCCAGCTAGACAACTT